>ML779617.1:895312-914295 GCA_009831015.1 Picea engelmannii | reverse complement strand
TCAGAATTCTCATGTTTCAGTTCTGAAGTTTATTTTCTGCTAAGTTTTTATATGCTGATATAAAACTGGGTTTGGGCATTTAACATTGGCTGAAAAATCAGCGAGACTGAAACTGGGTTGGGCTCTGAAAAATTTACAATGCTTCTCATGGTTTTACTGTTTCTAGTGCTCTTGATGACATAGAGCTTTGTGTTGTAACAAGTAGGCCACAGGAACATCAAGACTGAAACTTGTGTTCATGTTCTAGTTTTCTTTTTGCATGCTCACTTTTGTAAAACTTTTTAATGTTATGTTTCAAACTTTCATAACTTTCATTAATATGTTTTTAAATTTTGAACAAGATGATGCGTTTTTAAAATATATATTTAATGATTAATCATGTTAGCATGCTATTTTCATTTTTATCATATGTGTTATAATGAGAGTATTGAATTTTATTATATATATTTTTTATTTTTCAAATTTTGTAGTTTGTCGAACTTAATGCCGAATTTTGTCCCCAAAATTTTGACTATCGAAGTTTTGTCGAACTTCAAGCTCATCAAATTCGAACACGAACACGAACCAGGTGACTAAGGTGATAACATGGCTCTTCATTTTATTATTGTAAAATAATATCATTTCATGCACATTGGCCACCAATCTGACAAATATTCTTTCAGAGAATATATGACAGAGGGTCTAAAAAGAAACTTACCGCAAAGAAACTTGACGGAAATATCGAGGAAAAATATTGGCAAGAATAAACTTGTATTAGAAAAACTTGGAAATATTGACATCTTGAAAAACTTGGAAAAAACCAAAATATTGGGAGAAATCAGAGATATTTGCAACAGTATTGGCTGTTGTGGACATCAACACTTACATGCAAATTGGACTTTGCCTAATGCGACTTATTCTCATCCTTTCAACATTCTCATGCAAGATTTTCCTTGTCCTCATACACGATTTTCCCTTTCCTTATTTATCTCTTGGTTCTATTTTATCAATTTGGAGTTAATTTTCTGTGGTGTGGATAAGACACATCTTCGTGGAATGAGTAAGTATGATTCTGCTCATAAAGGAATCTACTCAAGCTAACCTGGACTAATTGGTGACGAAAAGATTGAGATGATCTCATAAGGAACTTCGACCAAATGGTTGAGTCAAAGATGATTCTAAGATTCACAAGTCCTGATTATCATCATATTTCTATTACCAGTCAATGGGGGATGTAACTAAAGAGAACTCATTATTTAATAACATTATTCATTCATATGCCTTCATGGCTTTCCTGTTATTGATGGACCATAATTCAAATATTACATTCCCGAGTCATTCTTAGCCTTTTGTGCCATTGCACAATGTACCATGCTCGTAAGCCTTGGTGGGTAGCCAAGCCATCCCATGTCCAACACATTCATAATTTCAATTACACAACGCTGTTTAATGTAATAAAGTCAAATCAATATATACTTACCAATCTCAGCATTATCACAACGAACCTTGCACTTGAACTCTCTTGTGGTCTTGTCTCCCTATGATCACGACTTTATGATACCACTAGTTTGTCAATGATCAACACTTTTTACCATATAACTTATCAAATTATCTTATAATATGGTGGGGCTGTACAAACTCTAACGAATTTATGAGGTTGGGTTAGCCCTTGTCAGCTAACAGGTGATTTTAAAGGATGGTAAAAGGGTGGGTCACAACACTATAACTACCCTCAAGCACGTTACACAATGCCAAATGAGGATTTTGTAAAGAGTAAGGATAGTTTTTTGAGCTGGAGTACTTTTCATCCTGGATCAGCAAAGCTTCAACGTGGATCAATGTTGGGAGGAATGTTTGAGTTATTGTTTTTTTTTTGCATCATGTATGCTGTATTTAAGAATATCAAAATTTAAAATTGTCATAGATTAACATTTATATCACGCCACATTATGATGTTTGGATGCACAATTGCATTTTTTCTTTAATTTATTTATGATAATTTCAATGATTCACCTATTTGAATTCCAGATTGTGTATTTCAATGTTTCGTTGTGTTTATTTATGATTATTACTATTAACAACTTGATACTTTATATGTTTTTTAATATCTTTGCAGTGAGTGTCCCTTATACCCCATCCCCTTCATTCTCAGTGCTTTTTCTTCTACTGCATATGTTGATTGACTATTTTGGTGGTTGAAAAAATCCTAAATTCTTGAGGAAATTTCTTGGAATGGGACTCTTTGCGATTATAGTTGCAGACGATTTTGTGATTAAATAGGAACCATGCTCAACCATTTTAATCAATGTTCTTTGCAAATATTAGCAAAGGGGGAACTTCGCTATTGTGGTTTTGATAAGTCATTTTTCTTTGCATTTTAATTTGAGCAGGAGCACCTTCGGCGTATTCTCAGAGGGCAGGCTTCAATATTTGATTGGACAAGATCGAGCTCATTGGCCCGGACATTCTCTCCTCGTGTGCTAGAAAGTCAGGTTGACGCTAAGAAGGTAAATAGTGAAGAGCCGGACCTTAAAGTCCAAAAAGCATTTTCTTTATGGACTTTTGATATTCTTTAATTACCATGGGAAATTCAAATTACTTTTAAATGTATCTGCTGAACCAAGTTGTTACGTCCAATATTTTTTATAGGATATGATTGATGCCTTTTTCTTTCATGCATTCTGATATGGAATTATCACAATATGATTACATGTTTTGTTATTTGATCTTCTATGCAGGAGCTGGAAAAAAGCCTTAAAACAACTTGTGAAGAATTCATCATGTCAGTTACAAAGCTTGTTGTTGAACCCATGCTTTCATTTGTTACCAAGGTAGGCTATTCTTATTATCTGCCGTCTTATAGACATTAGGGATGAAGATGCTTTACTATCAGTAATTGATTAGTTAATCTGTGAGTGTTTAACATTCTACAACTTTCTGTCTTATTTGTTTGTTTTAAATTTGCACAAATAACCAATATGTTTTAAATTTTAATTGGGACTATACATCCATGACATATGTTATTAGCTAGCAAGTTTCCAAACATTTTCAACCAAAACAAAAGTTTTTATGGTTTATTTTTATACAGAAGGATAATTCCTTTTAACTATTTGGGCTCTACCTACATGATAATTTGATTATTTCACAAGGCATTCATATACATTATTTATTATAGCTTTATACTGGACTGTTTGTATCACTATCCTGTGTCCATTATATTTTAGCCTAGTCTTCAAATTCATTTCCATGGCTTTTAATGTGGTTGCATACCCAACTCGATAGCTTTTAGTCCTTTATGTGATCGCTTTAAGAACTCCTTTTGTGTTTCCAAAAGCAAGATATGTGGATAATCTAAAAGTATATAATTTCCGCTGCATGCCTAGATTGTTTTCTCATTCCTTATCTTGAGACTTGAACTGTTGACATATCATCCTCATTGTTTGCTAACAATTATAATTTTTCACTAGACGTGTGTTTGTTTTTTCCTACAGGCATGCATGTATTGCATAATATCCTGTGGTACCCTACTGCTTCCATTGTTCCATGGATCTAATGAATCTCCTTATGTCGTTGGAAGCATATTGGAAATGGATCTAATGAATCTCCTTATGTCGTTGGAAGCATATTGGCATGATTGCTCAAAAGAAGCCTAATGGCTGAGATGTTAAAATTGATGTTACAGATCCACTCGAGTGTGACCCCTATATTTACCTTCATAGCAAGTGAATTAGGATTATGCTATTCTAGTGGAAAAATAAATTTTTCCAATAGGAAGGATACTGTGTATTCACTGGTCAAGAGAAGGAAGCTATCATTTTAATGCAGCCTGTTATCACAGGATTTGTACTTGTGCAAAGCCCTCCACAAGATCCCAATCTTGTGTAACAATTGGAAGTATCTACCACTTCACCTAAGCAGATACGTCCCTTGTTCTAGTGAAGGAGAAAGGTCCAACAAAAGGGAGGCTTCCCTAGTGACCTCAAGAGATCAAGTAGCAAGGTTAGCCAAGCCTACAGCCCCCTATCATGGTCACTTAAATGTGATAGGCTAGGTCTGAGATAGGTGAAGGATAAAGATGGTTGTGCAAGATAATTGGGCAACCTGTATGGAACAAGAAACTTTCCAATGCATATATTGATCAATTACTAAGTTATATAGCATGCCATTCACCTTTAGACACTAAATATCAACTTAAACCAATTGCTGTTGTAAAATTGCAGCAGTAAACCAGTCTATATCAACAATAAGTATTTTATAACAGCAATGGGAAAAATAGCCCAGAAAATTAGCAATAGCACTTTAAAATTTAGTCTTCAACAAGTAGTTTAACATCCAATTGCTAGACCACAATTCTGAGCACTTTTAGCCACAATATTAAGTAGTTATCAGCAACAAATTGCAGCCCTAATGGCTGTAGCATTCAATTTATGACAGCAGCAAGAAATCAATGATTATTCAAAGCGCTAGGGTACACTTAGCTTGCTAGTGATGTCATAAATCCAATTTAAGAGAGTTTTTTGAGAGAGAGTGTGTTTAATTTAAACTAGGGTTTCAACCATCGCTTGTAATCAACAAGACTAGTGCCATTTCTCTTTCTTGGGAAATGGAGTCAAGCAACACACCATGAAAATTGCTAGGTGCAAGAGATGAAGATGAAGCTAGGGCATATAGTATCCCATTCAAACTTTACATTAGCTCAATATTTTATGTAACTTCATCATCAAACTCTATTAGGTGTGCCAACCAAAACATGAAAGAAAAGAACCAAGTAGAGGGATATGTCTCGGGGGAAGCAAGAAAGAAACTAACCCTTCAAGAGTAAGTGTGATAGTAAAACGTGTTGGGCTTCTTAGAGTTGATCATTTTATGGAAGGAATCCACTCTTGTTCACCTGCCTCTTTAAGGGGGCAACCTCCTAATGAGCTAAGCTCCAAATACAATATTCTTCAACCATGCCCATTACATTGCTTACACCTCTTTATATAATACTACCTACCACCTAAGAACATTCTAGAGAAGGAACCTTCTAGTAAGCCTTCTCACATTTATTGTGTTTACACTAGGTCTTATTTACTAAAAGTGGCCTCCATACATAACAATACATATTATTATTCCCCATTGGGTACCTCCCTAGGTACCCCACATTACCCCCATAGCTACACGACATTCCACCCCCTTTAGAAAAGTGGTGTCCTTAACGCTTGTTATGAGGAAGTACAACAATATACTAGGGTCCCATGGATAAGTGTGGACTGTAATGCTGAAGTAGGCTAGAGAATTAGAGTGCTCATGTACAAGCGCTAGCCACCATGTTGAAGTAGTTCAAGCTTGACCCAAGTGCTCATGTGAACTCCTCGCTGAAGATACCTAGACTCAATCGCCGACTGAAAATGGTGCTCCAAATGTCTACATTGCTCATGTAGATCCAAATATGTAGATCCATCCATATCCAAAAAATCATCCACATAACACACTAGTACTGGAGAATAAAAAAACTGAAAAATAGTATTCAAATAAGGCTCTTGATTGCTCTCCATAATGAGCTCTACATAAGGTGGAGTAGAGTCATCAAATAGAAGATGAAAATAGTTGTCATCCCATAAATGACAAGTATCCATATACCAATCATCAGAATCATTCTTGAAATCATACTAGGCATATCTTTCTCGATTATATTCTTCCTCGATGCAAGGGTATGTGTTCACAATAATACAAAAGTCTTGATATTTAGCAAATTTCTTTTGAATATCTTCGAGAACTTTTAAGAATATGATCATGTCTTCATTCTTCATGCCCATGAGGGTTTGAGAGTGAAATGTTTTAGAGGCTGTAGCGCACGACATATCAATTGGAAGCACTACATATATATATCAAATGAAACCCCTGAAAATCCTCTATCCAGTGGAATTGATTTGTCAACAATCTGAGCACCCTATCAAACGTTATGAACTATGCGGTGTAGTGGCCGTTACAAAAAAACCTCGAAAAATTGCTGATTTAAAATCAACGATATCTTGACTTTTGACACTCCGTTTCGAACAATTTTGTTTTTGAAATTGGTTTTTTTCCCAAGAGGAACTCATATCTACAATCGGTTTTTGCAAATGTTGCACCAATTGCTACAGAAACTTGCAAATCGCACGGTCGTCCTCGAAAAAACAATGAAAATTTGTTGATTTTAAATCAACGATATCTTGACCTCTCGAACTCCAATTCAGATGATTTTTTTTTTTAAATTGATTGTTTTTCCAAGAGGAATTCAGATCTACAACCATTCTCTTCAAATTCTCTTCAGGAAGCTACAAGAATTGACCTAAGTGTCGTGAGCCTCTCTTTTTTTCTTCATTTGAAAACTTGCAAAATAGAAAAAATTTGCCACTTTTTCTTGGCCAAAGAAAATGATCTGATACCAATTGTTCATTGCCTGAGATTTGAAAATATAATCACATACAATATATCCAAGAATAATATAGAATAAATCCACCTTTATTAATATGAAACCCCCTAAGGTCGGGCAACACATTACAATTTATCCTTTTATGGAAGGCATCCACTCCTGTTCACTTGCCTCTTCAAGGGGGAAACCTCCTAATGAGCTAAGTTCCAAATACAATATTCTTCATACAATATTCTTCAACCATGTCCATTACATTGCTTACACCTCTTTATATAATACTACCTACCACCTAAGAACATTCTAGAGAAGGAACTTTCTAGTAGGTGGAACCTTCTAGTAAGCCTTCTCACATTTATTGTGTTCACATTAGGTCGTATTTACTAAAAGTGGCCTCCATACATAACAATATATAATAACCTCTCTATTATTATTCCCCTTGGGTACCTCCCTAGGTGCCCCATATTACCCCCTAGCTACATTACACACATACATGGGGGTTTAGTTCATGGGGCCACACTTTAGCTTGTGACATGTCCTCTAGCCTCAACTCAGCAAGGGATACTGCTTCCTTGCCCTTCTTGAGAGAATGCTTCCAAAACCGTTTTTAGGATATCTTGTTCAAGATGCATCTCTTGGACACGTTCATTAGGCACATGGTCCTTTATGGTTCTGAGGTATGGGGATCATGTTAGTTTACATCGATTGGGTTAAGATAGAGAGAGTCTAGACCCTCCTCATATGGATTATCCGATGCAAGTAGGTTTTTCCCCAACCCATTTTTTAGTTAGAGTTTGAGGCCCAACTTCTTCACATCAAGGCCTTCCCATTGGTCTCTTTCCTCCATAGAGTATAGTTTTTTGGGGAGTCAACTTTGGGGAGGGTCAATATTCCTACTTAGCACTTTGTTCTTTAGAGGCCATTTCGTTGGCTGGCCCACTAGGGCAGGCCAAATGTTGGTTCTCCAAGGTCTATCGATTACATCAATGGGTGGTCATCTCTCAAGACTGTCATCCCCCTTTAAGGTACTCACTAAATGTGCCAAGTTAATTCTTTCGATCTAAGTAGGACCTAGATCAGGTTATCAAAGAGGACCTTTATAGATAGTTTATCTAGGTCATCTGGATCTTGCTTCTAGAGAGTCTTGGCCCACAGATGGCCTTCTATTTTGAGCACTTTATAATGCTGAGAGATGGCCTTATCGTCCAACCTCCATACACATGTAGACATTGGATGCGTTCCCTTAGGATCCCACTTGGTTATTTTTAGGTGGGATCCCATAGACATTGGATTGAGACAAATCACTACATCACGTGATGGGATAGGGTTTGCCAACTATGCCACTTATAAGAGCTAGAGATGAAGGAGCATCTCATTTTCCATTTCCCTCTCTATGATGAGATTAGATAGTACCACCTATTTCTAGACTAAAGGAGCTCCATTTGCAGTTTTTTTCACTACCCTATCCAAAGATGCCTTGCTCTCTTCACAAGACAAGTATTCAAGCACAAGTCTTATTCTCTACATGCCCATCCTACTTTTCAACAATTGGTTCTAGTTCCACTTAATTGTAGGGTTCTAGTGGTCCAATGGTATAACATACGGTCAATAGCTCTGCTTTAGTGCTCCAATCCTTAGGTCATGTGCTCTAGGGTGCTGAAGTTTTGAGTAGCTTCGAAAGATATTCTTATTGTATTTGATCAAGTCAAAACCCTAAAAGAATAAGGCTAAATCATATTTGTAAAGTCGGACCCATTGATCCATTACAAAAGGCAAATACCAATTAGAAAGTGACAACTATACAAGTCGGCCCTGACCAAGTTAAAAGAGGATGGTTCATTCGCTATATAAAGGAGGCTAGGCACCTCATTTAGGAGATACAACACAAGTTCTCTCAAGGACAAGTTCGCTAGCCTTAGAAGAAGACGCAACAACAAAAGAAGGGTGTATTTGGGGAGACATTTGATTATCTCTTGAAGGATCTATCCGAGGGAAGTGGTGTGCTACCCTACTGCAACTAGGGTTTCTAGTTTATCTTATGTATATCTTATATTCTGGCATACTCTCTTGAAGAGAGCATTGTATTGACATTGTACTTGGTTGATGAATCTATATTGAAGAAGTTCTGCTGGGTTTTCTTCCCCRAGAGGGTTTCCTAGGATAAATCTTTGTGTATAATGTGATTGTCTTTCTTTCAGTGATTCACATGCAGTTAATATGCTAATGAATTAAAGWTTAAGGAAYTTTGAATACTCTTAACTGCTCAAGCAAAATCTCAACATGGATTCAGAGCCACCCTGAAAGAAGCCATTTTCACAAGCTAGAGGAACTCGTTGGGCAAGATAAGATCACATAAAGGCTCGCCCAAGTCTAGCGCACCTTTTCCAYAGATCAACTTTGCAGTTTGACAAGTTTTGGAAAATTAAGATTTCCGTATGAAACCCTAGGTGATGACGTCACCCACTTTTTGAAGGACGTTGGATAAGATAAATACACCAAGGAGGTCGCCTAAGGAGGGTGCACCTTTTCCCCAGATTAGATCTATAAAATTCGAAAATTAAAAAATTAGGGTTTCCCCATGAAACCCTAGGTCAAGGCGTTTGGGCATCTAAAGGATGAAGTTGGAGTAGACTTTTGAAGAAAGGAGGTCGCCTTGGCATAGTGCATTCACTGGTAAGGTCAAAATTCATTTTTGCAAAATTTCAATTTTTGTCATATTTTCTAGATCCCAAGGCAAAATGACTTCCAACACCAAGCTTGATGAGAAGCTTGAGGGTGCTAATAACTTCCGAGCATCACTTCAAGAACACCCAGGAAGTAACTGTTCAAGCTGATAACTGATGAGAAGCTTGATGAGAAGCTTGATGAGAAGCTTGAGGGTGTTGATAACTTCAAGAACCACCAAGAGAATCACCAAGATAGTGCTATAGAGAGACCAAGACCCAAGAGATGACCATACGCCATTATTCCTCCTTGCAGCTGCAGTCGCAGATGCAATTGCAACTCTCCAAAAGACTTCCGCACTTTCCGGGTCTCCAAATGAGCTAAAACATCCTGTATTTAAATTAATTTGTCCAACGACTTTTTTGGCTGGGCCGACCTGACTTTCTGGTAATTATATTTTCTGTTTATCTTTTTCCTGTGGAGCCAACTTGTATTTCTTGAAGATAATAATCTAATACTATTATTCTGCTAGGCGGACTTGTCTTCTAGGGTTTCCACACATCTATTTAAGGGTTCACTTGCTTTCGAAATATTCTATTCTAAGTCAGAGCTTACACGTGGAGGTTAATACCTCCCGTAGCTACCAAAACATCAACACTCCCTCTTAGCTAGGGAGGTATTAACTAAGATGTTCTTCATGTAGTGGTCTCAAACACATCCATCCATCTCACATGGCATGGGCAAGACTCACATTGTCTTGCAGACCAGTCTACAAGTAGCATTACCATATCCACACAAGATATCCATAGTGCAACATGACTTCACCCCATGCATCCAGGGTCTGTGGATAGCTCTCAATAGCTACAACATGTCCCTAGGATATCCACTACCTTGCAATGCATCAATACCTGATCATGTGCACCCTCGGTCTTAGTGCCAACCTTTTTTCTTGCTGGATGAGATCCACCTGTCTCAGTGCCATCTCTTTTTCATGCTGGATGAGATCCACCAAACTTAGTGCCATCCCTTTTTCATGCTAGATGAGATTTTACATTTGTTCTCAGTGCCAGCCCTTTGTCATGCTGGATGAGACCCACCAGACTCAGTGCCAACCCTTTTTCATGCTGGATGATATTTTTCCATTTGTTCTTAGTGCTAGCCCTTTTTCATGCTAGATGAGAACACTCCCTCTGAAGAGGGACCACACCAAGTTTGTCCCTGAAGTACTTGAACTTTGTCCTCGACAGCGACTTGGTGAACACGTCTGCAACCTGATCCTCGAAAGTCACGAACTGGAGCCTCACTGCTCCCCTCTGTACCATATCCCTAATATAGTAGTATCTGATCTCGATATGCTTCGACCTGTCATGGAACACCGGGTTCTATGACAACTTCATGCAACTCTTGTTGTCACACCAAATGCAGGCCGCCTCCAATACGAGATCAAATAATCCAGACATCAGCTTCCGAAGCCACACTGCTGCACATGCTGCCACATACTCAGCTTCGTTCGTACTGAGCACCACACATGACTGCTTCCTGCATTCGGCGGAGCCTCCTGCTCCTTATTGTAGTACCCAGTGGAGCCTCCGAAACTGACCGTCTGGCTCCCACTCGAGCACTGAATATGAACTGGATCTTCAATCTGCTGACTTCATCACATGTCCTCCAGAACAAGTTTCATCATCCTCTTCTTGTAGGTTTTACCTACAAGTCAAATTTAGTCCAATAGTCAACAACATTTCATAATCATGAAATTAATCAAGGCATAAAGCAATAACAATTTCTTAAGTATGATGACATAGTACTTGTTATAGCACAAGTTGTAGACAAGTTGTAGGTTGGGAAAAGCCCGACCTAACCACAAAAGCAAGTGCTACAACTAGGGAATCCTACACCCAATGTCACCTCGTTGTAGGTCCCGCACTTCAAGGGTGACTAGGTCACTCTAGGGAGGTGATCTCGGTTACCCTAGGGGGAATGAGATGGGGATGGATGGAGATGGAAGTGGGCCCCCCTAGAGGTCAAGTCTAAATGGAGTGAGATGTGAAGGGAGATGCTTTGTAGATCAAGTGAAAATTGCCCCAAAGATGTGATACTTCTCTGGATGATTGTACCTTCTTGAGACACAAGAAAATCCAACTTGCAATGATATATGTTAGTATGGATCAGCAAGTTAAGCTTGCTGTCCCTAGTTTGCAGCAATGGACAACAGATTATATCAGCATATAAGGCATCTAAATCAGCATATAAAAGCATAAGATTAACCAATGATATTATCAATGAGTTAGGCAATCAATTGTAAATGAAATATGGCACTTTGAGGCTGAATAAAGTAAGCTGTTATAACATGTATATTTCTGCAGAAAATTGCAGCCTTATGGCTCTAGATTTTAGTCACTTATATCAGCAAATTACACCATCAAAATATGCCAACAATTAACCCAAAAGATGCGCCCTTGTTAGTAAAGTAAATGAACAAAATTTAAGATTTAGTATAGGGTTAGTTTAGGAGTTAGGATTAGTTATCTATCTAGGTTAGATCAGCCCTAATGGCTATAGGTTAGGGTTTGTAACAACAAGTAAAGTAGTGGGAGAGAGGCGATGCCCTAGTAGGGGGAGGGTTCTCTCAAAGTTGCAAACCAACTCCAAGCAAGAGATCTTTCAAAAGACAAAATTTCATGTTTCCCAAGGCAATGATTTTGTATCTCCAATGCAAAAAAAATGACTAGTGCCTTTAATATTGGGTTGATGGAGTCAAATAAATGAACTAGAGATGCTACTTCCTTCGGGGTGTAAATCCTCTTATTTCCCAAGGCAAGTATCTCTAGTTAGGGTTTAAGAATGAGGGGTATAAATCCTCTTTACTTCTTCAAACAAACCCTTGCAACATCAATGAACTTCAAGCAATAAATGATGGTGACTAGAGTGGGGGTGTAAATACTCTTTCTTCCCACTTAGTTCCTAGCAAAACAATCCTTGACTTGAAAAATGATAGCATAAGACTAAAAAATGTTATGAACATGAATATACATATACCAAATGAGACGAACAAAGTTCGCTCACACAAGAGTTATCCAAAATACTTGGAATATAACAAAGTAATCCATGTAGGACTGTAAATAATATATGAATAGATAAGATATGAATAGATGATGATTACAATTGAGAATGAGGGCTCGTTTATATACCCACGCAGGGGTGCGCTTTACCAATAGTCATGTCCTTTGAGACATGAGCTTTCATTATTAATAATTATTATTTATTAATTATTATGTTATGAATATCTATGGTATATGTATATTCATGTTCATAACAAAAAACCATACCAAAATCAAGAAAGATGCTAAGACAATCCACCATAAAAGCCAGAAACCATTCATCCAAGGCTAGCGCCTCACTCCTCCATCAACCTTTCATCAAGATAGCCATAAACAAGTCCACAAGAGACAAAAGAAGCCAAGTGTAGCGAAAATTTCAGATCAAGTGCCTCTGACAAGAGGGAGAGTTATGTTCAAATGAGATCTTATGATCTCTTATTTATTCAAAATGTCACCAAGGTGACTTTTCCACATATTAAGGGGTAAACCACAAGACGAGGGGTCAACAACCCTAATCTTGCCCCCTTTAACAAAGTAATATTAAACAATTCATTTAAAATTCACTTTTGCACATAATAAAACCCTAATTTTAGTAGGACGTCACCCCTTTAGGGGACGTTTTGTTATTTGGAGGAGGTCGTTGGTGATGGAGAAGAGTAGAGAGGCTTCCCAAAGCCACATGTAAATCATGCAACAACTTACTTCATGATGAAGGCTCAAGCCCCTTCAAAACGTCAAAGTCCCAATGTATGTCACCTCACCACCAAGCCCTAATCCCCCTAGGTGACGTCATTCTAAAAAATGAAACGTTTTTCCTCTCCTAGGAAAAACATTTGGCATGTGGGGGATAGGATACATCGTCCAAGTCATCTTCAAGGCCTTTAAAGTTTGATCTTCCTCATCTGGCATGCGGGCCCTTGGCATCCACCTGTGGGCTCCAAGCCCCATGGAAGCCCAAGCTAGGCTTGTTCTTCCAAAACTGTCCACCAACTAGGTTCTGCAAAGTCAAACAAGCACGCCCTCCAAGGATCTCAAGTCATAACATCATGATAAGTGAATCCAATCAATAAATGAGCCACCTAAGCATGTGCATCAAAGATTACTATGTCAAACAGTTAATTGCTCAAAGACACTATGCGACTTGTCAAGCTTGAATATGGGAGGGTTGACGAGGTGTTCTATTGGGTAGATCTTGCCCAAGGTCAAGGAAAGATTCCAAGAGATCCCTCTCCAAGCCATGTAAAGTGGGTGAGGTGGTTGGGGTCAAGACTCAATGGGCATAGGGCTCATGACATACAAGGGCTTGTAGTGTCTCATTCATGGATGCCTTTGTAGAGGGTGTGTGGTACCTTCGTCCGCAATTCATTTTTACCAAGCCCATTAATTGCCATTCTTTTATTCTTTCATAATTTTAAGGAGAGGTTGAAGGTCACTGCCCTGGCGTGGTGTCCAGATAATGGTAATGTCACCCACAAACACCTAGTGGAAATGAGAAGGCTGGCTCGTGATGAGACTCCCTTTCTCTCAACCATGCAACTGAGAGCCATTACCCTGGTTTGGTGACCAGATGATGGCAATGTCATACCACTAGATATTCATGGACGTGATAGGCCGGCTCGTGATGAGACCTCCTATCCTTCAACTAACCTTTTAAGCATTCTTTATTATATTGTGGGTCCCCTTTACTCAAAGATAAACATTTCACTGCTTTCTTGGGTGATCCCTGGGTGAAGCATCTGGAAGTTTCATACAAGGCTTTTATCTTTTACCCAACATCAATCCCTCTAGGTCTTCAACCCCTTCTTCCCATAGAATGAGGGACAACCCCTTCTCGGGTCAATACACCCTAAAATCCCAAGAGATAAGGAAATGGAGGGGAATAATGATTTAAAGTGGTAAGTATGGTCGGGAACGGTACGATGGCTCTTTAAGGGAGTTCCTAGTTGCAAACCCATCCCCAACGAAGACGGCTTACTAGGGCACAATGTCAACCACCAAGGTGAAGCAAGGCCAAAGACATAATGTCCAAGCATATATCATGAAATCTAGTGTAATCTAAGATACAACATACTCAACTGGCTTAAATATTGAAATGATGCTCACCATAATACTGATGTGGACCACTTCCTTCTAGAAACCAGCTGATGTGGTGGATGCCATCTGGAAATCTGTGACCATCTATGGTGGTGAGAGGGGTTTCCATTTGTGCAAAAGGGTATTGCTGGTCATGTAGTCTCTCGACAGTCCATATCTACAACCTGAGGGCCTCAAGACATAATCTCCTTAGTTATCCACAAAATGGGGATAACAATACTCATAGTCATGCAACCACACATAATGTTTTATTATCTTTGACCACACTTCTGCTCAACACTCATCCACATAATAATACATGTGGCAACTATCTAGATGCCTTCCATCTCTACGAGAACATACTATAAGGAGTGTGTTATGTTAGTAAAGAGGTTTCATCCTAGACAGGCTCCATCATGAGATATTGTGCAGTGCTATAGGCTACATACTTACAACATCACATGCCAAACATAAGCCTATTGCTTAAAAGAAAACTGAGTCACATCATAAATAAAACATATGACAATGAATCAATCATAGTAAGGGATATAGGGTCCTCCCTCTTAATCTTGACTGTTTGGTATGATCCTGTCCCGGAGATGTACTGCTCCTAGAGACTTCCTGTCTCTGAGCATCACATCATGCATAATTACGTCGAAAGGTCTTTATGTCTGCTTCATTGTATGGGCCAACCGACTCCCTCTAAGCCTTGACTCCTTTCAAGTTGGTACTTGGTGGGGCTGCCTGCCTTCTATTGGTGGAGTCATCTGCTCCTCATGATATGGCTCATCAATACTATATGGCTTTGCATCCTGCAAAGTGTCACGGGACCATGCTGGTCTCTTCCCAGTTACTGTAATGAATCTAGGTAGGCCCTTTTGGCTCTACTAACTCTTCCTGATGATCTGAAGAGTGATCAACTGCACTAGAGGAATTTGATTGGTCATCTTTGGAGCCTTCTGCTCCTCACAATCAATCTCCATATGAGATACTTTGTATCTCGCAAAAGTACCCTTCTTCGTATTCTTTTTCTTTGGTACATGGATGTATACGGTCGTGTATACAACTTCTTATTTGGATAGTCTGCTCCATGTCTCAAACTAGAGACCATCTAATACATTGTCGCCTGCAACCGTCACTATAGCTTCCGTCAGAGTTATCACCTATGACCTGTCCGGAACAAGCACAACAAAGGGGAAAACAACGGACAAGAATAATACTCTTACAATAATAAAAACAAAAACGAGAACAATAATCAGAGTAGCTTCTTCACAGAGCCATTGCTTGTGACTTGCTTGGAACAAGAGCCAAAAATAAAAAAAAATACAATAATAGGAACAACACTCTTCTAGTGTTGTGATTAATCATTCTTCCATGGTAACCTCCATGGAATTTATAAAATAACCAAGATGACCTGCCTGGAAGCAAAACAAGAAGTATCTCCTAGAGATGTTAGTTCATCTTGCAAACAAGTACAATAAGCATTTATATCAATAGTACTTACATGCTCCCAAGTATTCATTGTATCTAGTAGTAATAGAACCTTTCAAGGATTGTTGTCACAACTAGCACTGTAGCAATTATCAAACTTGATATGTACAAATTGGAAACTTTTAAATTTAATCAATCAAACTTGAAACCTGGAGTCTTATCTTCAGGAACGAGTGTTGTTGATTTTCTTCCGAGTCTCCTTCACTCAATATGACAAGTATTCTCTTCAACCTGTCCCCTGTACTTAAGACAATATACTTTCTTGACAGAAATCTGAGTTAGAGAATATAATGCAAATAAACTCTAAAATCTCAACCTTAATCAATCTAATAATTTGACTAAAGTTAGTTTCTAACTTCAATTTTGACTAGAGATTAGTATGATAATCATAACTTAAAAAAAAATGCAACCTAGATGTTCATAATGCCACAACAACTAGAGGCATATGAAAACAATCAAACCTGGAGTGTGTTGTTCCTCTGAATGTGTTGGATCTGAGATCCCTCTGGATCTACGATTGTAAGAGATTCCTTCTCCTGCAATCACACTCAAAATAGTGATACGGTTTAAATATATATCAGTACATACCTTCGACAACATTGGCAGGCAGTGGCACCATCTGACAACGACGACAGGCAATGATGAACCTTAAAACTTCAAAGGTGCTCCAACTTGTAATCTAAAGGTAGCTGGAGATGCGCCAAAGATTAGTCCCAAAACTTCACAGAAACTTTCACTGCAATTGGTGCTGCAAACCTAGGATTTTATGAGGAAACCCTAATTTCTCAAATTCAAAAATTTGCAGATCTGATCCAGGGAAGAGATGCGCCCTGCATAGGGGACCTTCTTAGTGGGTTCAGTAAATGCTCAACGAGCTTGATAATGGGGGAAATTGAGGATCTTCCTTCCAATGGTTAGACTGTTACGAATGACACCAGCTCTAATACCATGTTAAAATTTTGGTATGCTCGTTTAACCATAGACAACGTCACATCATTGTCACCCAACCATAGGCACAAGGCCACCCCCGAGCATCCTAACCTTTACTTAGAATAATTCTGGCAAGCCTACTCCAGAACCAGTAGATAAACCCTAGCTGCTAATTGCAGCAACAACTCAAGACAAGTAGAGGGAGATGGACAATGTAAAATCTCATCCAACATGAAAAAGGGTTGGCACTGAGTCTGGTGGATCTCATCCAGCATGAAAAAGGGCTGGCACCGAGACAGGTGGATCTCATCTAGCATGAAAAAGGGTTGGCACTGAGACCGAGGGTGCACATTATCAGGTATTGATGCATTGCAAGGTAGTGGATGTCCCGGGGACATGTTGTAGCTATTGAGAGCTACCCATAGACCTTGGATGCATGGGGTGAAGTCATGTTGCACTATGGATAACTTGTGTGGATATGGTAATGCTACCTGTAGATTGGTCTGCAAGACAATGTGAGTCTTGCCCATGACATGTGAGATGGATGGATGTGTTTGAGACCACTAGATGAAGAAGATCTTAGTTCATACCTCCCTAGCTAAGAGGGAGTGTTGATGTTTTGGTAGCTACGGGAGGTATTAACCTCCACGTGTAACCTTTGACTTAGAATAGAATATTCTGGAAGTAAGCGAACCATTAAACAAATGTGTGGAAACCCTAGAAGACAAGTCGGCCAAGCAAAATAAAGTGAAATAGAAGACCATAGAAGAGAAGTCGGCCCGCAAAAATAATAAAGTAAATGTGAAGACCCAGAATAAGAAGTCAACCTCAGACAGGCGCCCAGATTAGTATAAATACAGGGCTGGATCATTTCATTTGCACAGACACAGTTCTCCTTTTGCAGTGTGCACTAGGCAGTTGCAGATGCAGTTGCATTTGTAGCAGTTTCTCTATTTCTGGTTGTTGAATTTTTAATGATGGCTCAAGCACATGTAGTTTCTTTTCAATTTAGTATGAACTTGAACCATAAACAATGCAACAATACAATAGCTGCAGTAAACTAAGATCACATGAAGAATAACCATGCACAAGACACAAGAAGTTATCCCGGGAAAACCCTTCTCAACCAAGGGAAAAACCCAACAACACTTTGCTATATTGCTAAGAGAAGAAACCCTCTCCACTGAAAATATGGGTGCCAACAAAGGTGGCCCTCAAGACAAAAACCTAGCACACACAATAGGGTGCTCTATGACTAAGAAAGATAGCGCATAAGAAGTGTGCACCAAATTACAGCTCTCCAAGTAATGCGTTGAGAGTGAGTGAGATGATCCTCAATGGGGATCTATCTCTCTAATGTATACATGACCTAACTCAACGAATAAACATGTCTATTGGCACAATAGGGTTGACTTGTACAGCTCAATAATACAATTAGTCTTTTACATAATATTAATTGTCTTTACACAGTAGGGTCGACTTTTACCTTTCACAATATAAATTCAGGTTTTACAATAGTCTTACCCTTTGACAATATAGCAAGGGGCCTCACACACATCCTCTAGTGCTCTGCCACTAGGGACAAATCCACATGTGCTCAACCACAAGGGACATCACTCTCAGACAGATTGACTCAGCTAAATCCATAGGAGTACGAATTGGAGAGCCATCTCAAGTCGACTCAACTAAGTCCATACGAGTACGACAGGAGACCATCTCAAGTCATCTCAACTCAGTCCAGAGGAGCACGACAAGAGACCAACACAAGTCATCTCAACTCAGTCTAGAGGAGTATGAATCACCTATCACATAGGCGTTCTCACAGATCATCTCAACTCAGTCCAGAGGAATACGCTCTGGAGGATGTCTCATGAAGTTCCAATGATCAACACTCCCTCTCAGCTAGGGAGGCATTCTCCACCAGGCCAAGTCTCTCACGGAAGTACTTGAACTTCGTCCTGGCAAGCGGTTTGGTGAAGACATCAACAACTTGCTCGGGTGTAGAATAGTACTGCACATGTATTGCTTTGCTTTGCACCATATCTCTGATGTAATGGTATTTGATCTCAATGTGTTTCGATTTATCATGAAACTAAGGATTCTCTGAGAGATTTACACATCTCTAGTTATCACAATGGAATCCATCTCATGTCCAAATAAGTCTGCAAGGAGCTTGCGAAGCCACACTGCTTCGCGCACTTCCACACATAATGCAATGTACTCTGCTTCTGTGGTACTCAAAGCCACAGAAGTTTGTTTCCTGCTACACCAGGAAACCATGGCAGATCCCAAAGTAAAACAACAACCAACGATGCTCTTCCGGTCCACTGCGCTTCTTGCCCAATCTGCAT
>ML779617.1:857462-873210 GCA_009831015.1 Picea engelmannii | reverse complement strand
TAATTGTCTGTTGACCAATCCGCAAAAGGGGATTTGGTCCTAATACAATTACCGACATGATTAATCCACAATGGGGATTAATCCTATAAATAATATATCAAATAATAATAAGAATACTCTTTGCAGTTACATTATTTCAACATCTTATTTATACAAGAACTGACACAACAAAAGGTGTCTATTGGCACAATATGCCCGACCTCTTTAACTCAATAATATAATTAATCATTACACAATATTAATTATCTTTCACATGGTGGGGCCGACTTGTACCCTTTACATCACAAATTAGGGTTACAAGTAAATCTTACTCTTAGACCATATAGCAAGGATCTCACACGTCCATTAGTGCTTAGCCACTAGGGACACGTCCACATGTGCTCAACCACATGGACGTCCCTCTCAACAGATCAACTCAACTGAGTCCACAGGAGTACCATCTCAAGCCGACTCAACTAAGTCCATAGGAGTACAAAGCAGGAGACCATCTCAAGCCGACTCAATTCAGTCCAGAGGGGTACAAGGCAGGAGACCACACGTCATCACAACTCAGTCCAGAGTTTGGCGTACACCCATCACATGGGCAGACCCAACACTTGGGCTTCCTCACACAGATGTCTCAACTCAGTCCAGAGGAGAATGATCTGGCGGATGTCTCATGAAACTTCAATCAACAACAATACCGTGGCTTTGAAAGTTGCTTGCAGGGTTATTTGATCTAGAGTTGGAGCCAACTTTGATACATTGTGATAATCAAAGTTGCGTGAAGCTTTCAGAGAATTTTGTCTTTCATGACAAGTCAAAGCATATAGAGATCAAATACCGTTACATCCGAGACATGGTGCAGGGAGGAGCTGTGGAGCTTTGGTACATATCCACAGATGAGAAGATAGCGAACATTATCACCAAGCCTCTGTCTAGAGTGAAGTATGAGTACTTCAAAGACAAGCTTAACGTGATGCAAAATGTCCACCCTCGTTTAGAGGGAGGTGTGATGTTTCTCCTCTAGCAGATTTTGCTTTGGACAAGGGTTTCCCAGATGAGTCGTGTGGAGCGAATGAGGGAGTAATGTAGTAGTCTTGCCCAGTGGATGGGTGTGAATGGGACTACCAGGAGAGGAGAAACATCATAGCATAGTTGTGGAGACTATGGGAGTAGCTTCGTGCTATTAGTTTCATCATGAGACTATAACTATGGTTGATGGCATGGTAGTAGTTGTGTGCTACTAGTTGATTGTTGCATAGTTATAGAGATTATCGACTATGACTATGGCTGATGGCATGGTAGTAGTTGTGTGCTACTAGTTGATTGTTGCGTAGTCATAGGGACTGCAGACTATGATTATGGCTAATGGGATGGTAGCAGTTGTGTGCTACTAGTTGATTGTTGCATAATCATAGAGATTGTTGAACTGCATGGTGGTAGCTTTTGTAGCTACCAATTGATTACAGGATATAACTATGGTTGATGGCATGGTAGTAGTTGTGTGCTACTAGTTGATTGCTGCATAGTCAGAGTTTGTGACTATGGTTGATGGCATGGTAGTAGCTGTGTGCTACTAGTTGATTGCTGTATAGTCACAAAAATCATAACTATGGCCAATGGCATGGTAGTAGCTTAGTGCTACTAGTTGATTGTTGCATAGTTATGGAGACTATTGGACTGCATGGTAGTGGTCTTACAACTTCTAGTGGATTGTAGATCATGACTATGGTTGATGACATGGTAGTAACTTAGTACTACTAGTTGATTGTTGCATAGTCATGAGAGACTATTGGATAGCAAGGTAGTAGCTTAGTGCTACTAGTTGATTGCTATGTAGTTGTGATAGCACGATGGCAACTTTGTGTTGCTAGTTGATTGTTGGAGAGCATGGTAGTAGCTTAGTGCTACTAGTTGATTGCAGCATAGTCATATAGACTATGGCAGAGGATGGAACTACTGATGGCATGGAGGTAGCCTTGGGACTACTAGATGATTGCAGTGTAGTCATTGGACTACTAGAAGAAAAACATCGTGGAAGAATACCTCCCTAGCTAAGAGGGAGTGTTGATGTTTTGGTAGTTGTGGGAGGTATTCCCTCCTAGACAACTTTTCTTAGAGAAGAAGAAGATTCCAAGAAGTCAAAGGAAGACCATTGAACAGTTGAAGAACACCCATGAAAAGAATAAAGTGAAATAGAAGACCACAGAAGAGAAGTCGGCCCACAGGAAATAATTAAAGTGGAAATATAATTTCCAGGAAGAGAAGTGGGCCCACAGAAATAACAAAGTAAATGTGAAGACCTAGAATAAGAATTCGGCCCCAAACAAGCGCCCAGATTAGTATAAATATCGGGTTGGATCATTTCATTTGCACAGACACAGTTCTCCTTTTGTAGTGCACACTAGGCAGTTGCAACAATTTCGATATTTTTGGTTTTTGGTTCTCTTGGAGAGTGCGCCCTACTTGGGGAAGGATATTCTTGGTGGTTTCTCTTGTGCGTACCTCTGGAAGAGTTGTGCTAAGGTTGTGTGGTGCTGCCCAGTTGCTTCGTGCTAGCTGCAGTTGCAGTTGCAGTTGCAGTAACAGGTGCAGTTGCAGTTGCAGTTGTAGTTGCAGTTGCAGTTGTAGTTATAGTTGCAGTTGCAATTACTAGTTGCCAGTTGTGCCATTTGTGTGGTGCACTATCTTGCTCTAGTGATGTGCTAGTTTTGTGGTGCTACTTAGTTTTCTACCCTCGCTAGGGTTTGACAAGTAGAAGAGATAAGTATTTGTTATCAGGGTTTCTTCATTGTTGGTTTGCTCTTGTGAATAGAGCTTGTTCATGGTTGTATTGGAATATTGTTTCTAAGAAAAGTTGGCTGGGTTTTTCCCCGAGTTTGGGGTTTTCCCAGGATAAATCTTTGTGTCTTCTTGTGCTTGTTTATCTATTGCTTATATATTTCAGTATATGGTTATTGAATGTTAAAATAAGATCAAAATGCTATGGTAAATCTAATGTTAACAAAACTAATGAAAATCTAACACATGGCTCATAATAAGTCTTAGAGAAAATGTTGATTTTCATCCTCACATGTAGCACCCATATTGCTAGGAGTAGAAATGAATTGGATGAGATAAGAGGATGACAAAATGTGGCATGCTTTTTCTTGCTTTCTTCCATAGGTAGTTAGGGTGATTTATCCTCAATGGAGTGGTTTTCTGTATATGCAGAAGGAGAGGACAAAAAGGGGGTTGGACAATATTCTTTCATAGCAGATTGTAGCAACGAATAGCTCTTAACACTTCCATCCTCTAGACCTTAGACCACTACCTCCACTGCAAGCAGGGGAATCTATCGTTGCCTGTCACCTATGACTCACTATGATGCAATCAATATTTTGGGTAATATGTGATTTGGTACAACTATGTTTTGTTCTAGAACTTTGAATTTATTGAATGCCATTGATTAAGTTGTTTTGCAGTGTTAGGGTAGTTTATAGTGCACTTAGTTTGAATCTTCTTCACTTAAAGCACACGTTCACTTCACTCATGTCCATTCAATTCGTTGTTACAACTATCTTTAGGATCTGATCTCAACCACTTAAGATTCTTGTTTTAAAGTTACCCTCGCTCTTCACTATTTATGGATAGTTCAAGAGGGAGTCCTTTGTATGTTGATTGTCTTAGACTTTGTGCAGATTTGTCAATTAGATGGCAACATACACCTTTAGAGACACCCCCATGAGATTGGAAAAGGATCAGTTTGAATGGAGAGGCATCTAGTAGTGATAGGGCTAGATGGCTTGTAATTATTAGGCAAGTATGTTGGTGCAGATTTGCATGATATCATGTCCTCATTTATGCCCTTACCTCGTTCAGGTTTCTCTTTTGACATTTATTTATAGAACGGTATTGAAGAATGCAATTAACAAATCAAATGTTAAAATAAAATTATCATAGTCACGTGCAGAATCTTGCTTGAGGTATGAGCCTTCGGGCAGACAATGGGTTGTCATAGTCTCTTTTTGAAGGCCACCTTTCAGGTCACCTTTCAGGTGCGTAGGATGAATGCAATATGTATCGATAGGTTAGAAGAACTTTCTGCAAGATAGCCACAAGACTGTTATTTTTTGAGGCAGTGTGGACATTGTTATCCCCTTTTTGTGGGATAACTAAAGAGATCATGTCTCGAGGCCCTTAGGTTGCAGATATGGAGTGCCAATAGACTACATGACCAACAGTATCCACTTGCACAGATGGAGACCCTTCTGACCACCATAGAGGTCAAGATACTTAGATGGCATCCACCACATCAACTGGCTTTCGAGAGGCACTAGGCCTTGCTCCATGAGGTACAAGTCAGGTATTATGGTAAGTGTCATTTTAATATTTTAAGCATTTGAGTATGTTGTATCTTAGACTGCTTTAAATTTCATGACATATGCTTGGACATTATGCATTTTTCCCTGTTTCACCTTGGTGGTTGACATTGTGCCCTAGTAAGTGGTCTTCCTCTTGAATGGGTTTGCTTCTAGGAACTCGCTTGAAGAGACATCGTACCATTCCCAACCATACTTACCACTTTCCATCACTTAAACCCCCCATTTCCTTATCTCTTGGGATTTTAGGGTGTATTGACCCAAGAAGGGGTTGTCCCTCATTCTACAGGAAGAAGGCGCTAAAGGCTTAGAGGGATTGTTGTTGGCCAAAAAGATAAAAGCCTATATATGAACCTTCCAGATGCTTCGCCCAAGGATCCCCCAAGAAAGCAATGAAACACTTCTCTATAAGAAAAGGGGGACCTACAAGAATAAAAGATAGAATGCTTAGGGGGTTAGTTGGAGGATAGGAGGTCTCATCACGAGCCGACTTATCATGATCATGGGTATCTATGCGGTATGGCATTACAATCATCTGGCCACCAAGCCAGGGTAGTGATTCTCAGTTGCACAACTGAGAGAAAGGGGGTCTCATCACGAGCCAACCTTCTCATTTCCGCAAGATACTTGTGAGTGACACTGTCATTATATGGACACCACGCCAGGACAGTGGCCTTCAACTCATTCTTTAAAAACATGAAAGAAACAAAGAATGGCAAGAGGATGGGCTTGGAAAAATTGCATTGCAAACGAAGGTCCCACACACCCTCTACAAAGGCACCCATGAATGAGACACTACAACCCCTTGTATGTCATGAAACCCCATGCCCTGTGAGTCTTGATCCTTAACCACTTCATCCACTTCATATGGCTTAGAGAGAGATCACTTGGGAAACACTCCTTGACCTAGGGCAAGATCTACCCAATATGACACCTCGTCAACCCTCCCATATCCAAGCTTGGCAAGTCGCATAATGTCTTTGAGCACCTACTTGTTTTATCGGGTAATCTTTGATACACATGCTTAGGTGGCTCATTTATTGATTTGATTTACTCATCATGATATTATGACTTGAGATCCTTGGAGGGTGTGCTTATTTGTCTTTGCATGACCTAGTTGGTGGACAGTTTTGGAGGAACAAGCCCATCTTGGGCTTCCATGGGGCTTGAAGCCCATAGGTTGGATGCCAAGGGCCTGCATGCCGGATGAGAGAGAGATACCTTCAGAGGCCTAGAAGACAACCTAGAGGACATGACCTAGCCCTCACATGCCAAACGTTTTTCCCAGGAGAGGCAAAACATTATCTTTGGAGACATGACGTCACCTAGAAGGGCTATGGTTTGGTGGTGAGGTTATCACTCATTGACACATGGACATTTTGAGGAGGAGGCCTTGACCAAGGAGATGGCCTTGATGATTGACATGTGGCCTTTGGAGGCCTAACGATGCATCTCCAACTCCAACGACTTGCTCCTAGTGTCAAAACGTCCCCTAAAGGGGTGACATCACCTTAAGTTAGGGTTTGTTTTTGTGTAAAAGTGAATTTAAAGATGAATTGTTTAATATTATTTGTTTGCAAGGGGTAAGATAAGGGTTGTGGACCCCTTGTCTTATGTTTTACCCTTGCTAATGTGGATAAACCATGTTAGTGACATTTTGTATAAATAGGGATCATAAGATCTCATTTTAAGTCATAACTCTCCCATTGTGAGAAGTATTGGATTGAAATTTTTGCTATCTTTGGCTAGTTTCTCTCTTGTGCTCTTGTGTATGACTACTTTCTTGGATATTGGTTGGTGGAAGTGATGGGCTAGCCTTGGAAGGCTCTTCTTTTGCTATTGTGGTGGTTTGTCTTAGCATTTTCCTTGAATTGGTAAGGCTTTTTTTTACTTTGTATTATCATTTTTGTTCAAGTCAAGGTTATTTTGCTAGAGCTAGGTGGGAAGTATAAGGGCATACACCCCCACCTTAGCCTCCATCATTTTATGCTTAAGTATTGTTGATTTAACAAGGGTTTACTAAGAGAAGTATAAGTGCATACACCCTCTTAGTCTAAACCCTAGCTAGGGATACTTGCCTTGGGGAGTAAGAGGATTTACACCCCCAAGGAGGTAGTACCTCTAGCTCATTCTTTCCTTGACACCATTAATCCAATCATGAAAGGCACTAGTCATTACTTGTTGCATTGGAGAAATAAACTGTTGCCTTGGTAAACGTGAAATTTTCAAGTTTTGAAGTTGTTTCTTTTGGAAGTTGCTCCTTGAGCCTTTGGCTCTCTTGCCTCGTTGAGGCGTCCCCTTTCAACCATTAATTCTTGCTGCTGTTACAAACTAACTTATACAGCCATAAGGCTGCAGAAAATCTAACCCTTTAACCCCTAATAACTCCTAAACTAACCCTAGGACTAACCCCTAATTTTTCCCTAACTCTTTACTAACCCTAGCGCACTTGTTGAGCTAGTTAGAAGTAGTTTTCATTGGCTGATTTTTCTGCTATAAATCTTGGTTTGCTACAACCATAAGGCTGATAAATATCACTGCAGTAAGCTTTTGTTTTAGCCTTGCTTGTTGTGCTAGAGCATTGCTTTATCGTTGTTGAGTTGAGCTAGCCTTCACTAGCTTGTCTCTTGCTTATTCAATCATACTTTTAGCACTTATTTTGCATCCTTTACTATGTTCTATGTGCTGATATATATCATTTATTGTTGCTGCAATTAGAGACATCAAGCTTAACTTGCTTGTCCAACTAACATATTACAAGCATCTTTGGTTTTCATTGTGTCTCAGGTAGGTATTTTACTCTCGACAGGCCACTCAACTCACTTGGAAACCCTTAAGCCTTCCCAAGACTCTTTTCCAAGCTCTTTCTACCATTTAGAATTGACCTCTAGGGACATCCATTCATACTTATCATTTTCCACCTCAATCCCCCCTTGGGTCACCGGGATTCCCCCCTTGAGGTGACTACCTTACCTCTAAAGTGATGGGAACACCTGCCTAAGGTGACAGTGGGTAGGTGCTCTCTAAGTTGTCGCCAATTGGTGGTTGGTTTGGGCTTTGCCCAACCTACAACATGTGCGATAACAGACAATATGATGTATATTTTGATTTCACACTTGAAATATCGAATATATAGTTTTTTTCATGAAAAAAAAACCTTGCTTGAAGTCACTAGATATCTTGTCTTTGCACATAATTGACCTTGATTGGTGCAAAAACCCGTAATTTACTAGACATGTTTCTTGACATCTCTAGTTATCCACATACATTGTCTCAATTTAGGCTTCTATCATCCACTAGAATTGCCATGACAAATGCAGTTATCTTTATTAATCAACACAATGTTATACATACATTTGTAGAATACTAGCAATGATGCCTCTGCTTATAACTGTAACTCAATTTGAAAATAGTGGATGTACATTGAGGTCATACATAGATGGTGGTTGGGTTGGCAACTGTTCAATCTCCAATTAATCAAGACCTCCTAATCATGACCTCCTAGCTTATAAAGCAATATTTTAATCACATTACAATTAAAAAACCAGATGTGCTTTAATTATAACGCTAATAAGAAAAAGGACGCTAAATGACAAAACAGATTAAAAGGCAAAATAATGTCCCCAAAGATGGGTCCGGGTCCCTCTATGCATGTGATTTTGGACTTGAGAATCCTAATGCCTTTGTGTCTTGAGTATCCCTACATGCGCACTAACTCAAAAAGCTAAGTTCTCTTCATGTGTTGCAGACATATTTACCATATACAAATTTGGATTCAGATTTGGATACGATTAAGAAAAAAATATTAAAAAAATTGTTTAAAAAACATAACGATACATTTCATTAACTAAAAGCGGAGTCCCTCTATACACGCGATATTGGATATAAGAATCATACTGCCTTTAGTACCTGAGTATCAATGCATGCTCACTCACTTAAAATGCAAAGATTTTATCTTCCTCTGCTTCAGATTTTGGATAAGGTACTATCTTTAGTACCTGAGTATCAATGCATGCTCACTAACTTAAAATGCAAAGTTCTTATCTTCATGTGTTTTAGACAGTGTTATCACATATGAATTTGGACTCAGCTTAACAGAAAAAATTACTCGAAAAATTTCATTAAAAAAAATGAAAGTATATATTGCATTAATAAAGAAAACAAAAATTATTCTGAATTTTAAAAATTCTTTTCTAATATTTAAAAAATATTCTAAATTTTAAAAATTCTTTTCTAATATTTAGTATGTATCGTAAATTGTAATGATACTTTAAACCTGTTAAGTTTTATTATTTAACATGTATCGTAATGATACTAGTTTGAACCTGTGAGAGTGATCCCTACGAGGAGAGGGAATAGAAACATTAAGATTTATTAATTTTAAACGACCTTAACATTGCAAGAAACTGTTTTTTAAATTTTAACGGTGAATTTCAGAGTTTAAAAAATGATCAAACAATTTCCCCTGTGTATTTCATTGTCGAGAATGAAGACAACGCCATAGACACTCGAAATCTCGTGTCCAACACCAACGATCTTTCTCTTGGTTATACTGTTTGATGGACAAAATTCTTCTCCCTCAGAGCTGAATTATGTGTGGCGGCAGTTCCCCAGAAATGAGAATGGTATTGTTATTGCAGATTCAAGGCTGTGCACTGTGCAAGCGAAAATTTCCTTGGTGATGGGAGAATACATGATCATAACATAACACTAACCCGGAGGATGACGGGTAAACCAGAGTGTCGAAGTGGGAACCTGGATCATGTAATGGTTGCTATCAAAGGGTTGTACGAATTGAATCTGAATTTTAGGAGAATTCAGCCGAATTGTATTCATAACCTGATTTCTGTACATAAAGGTCTGATTTGACTGAATTCTGCTCCTCTTGTTTTAGATGTTTGAATTTGATCCTTAATAGTGTTATGAAAAACAGCTTAAATCTTTCCTTGTCCAGACACGGAAGATAAGGAAAATTGGGTTCATCAATGGAAAAGATTTATGATAGACTTGTTGATGTTTTGTAGCTTCGGAAGGTATTCCCACAAGAGGTCGTGGTGTTAGGCATGTGGGAATAATCACTTTCTCTTCAATGAAAACCCCCTTGGAATGAGGCTAGGGCCTCATGAGGTTGTTGATGGGCTTTGTGGGTTTGTGTTGGGGTTTTACACCCACAAGGAGGAATTAAATATTCTAATTTAAAGTTGAGTTTAGTGGAGGGCTCCTTAGAGTAAGATAAGGGCTTCTAATCTCACATTAGACTCCTATAAAAGGAGAGGAGGAGATTGTGACATCTCATTGTGACATCATGGAGTTAGCATAAGTGAGTAAACACTTGTGCTAGGAAGATGGCAATTTCAGCAAGGAGATTTCTGAACCTAGGCAATCTGGCTTAGGGTTTCTGGACATCTATTTTTCTGTTCTTGGCAGGGAGAACACATGTGTGAGGCAAGGTAGGCCACACGTGTGGAAGAGAAAGGCTGCAGCAGAGAAAAGACAGGCCACATGTGTGATATGGACTGTACGGACCACACATGCAGACTATATAGGTCCGTACAACATGCCGCACGTGTGACAGAACAGTACGGATCACACGTGTGACAGGTCCGTACAACAAGGTGACGTCAGCAATACGACAGGGTGACGACAACAGGTTTGCTAGTGATTAAGTGATTACAGAAATTTGTTGAATTTTTGTATTTTTAGAGGACTGGTTTTGTCCTCAAGTTTGGTGAAATTTTGTAAGTTGGGAAGGCTGATTTTTTTCCTTCAGTCATTTTTGAACTTGACAATTTTACAGAACATAAAATGTTGTGTAGTAACTTTCAAGTGCATGGATGATTTATCTCAGATCATGTTGTTTTCGCTGCTGTAATTTTCTGTCATAATTTCAGTGTAAAATTGTTCAATGGTAACAGCTAGGGTTTACTGTTTGATCACTAGGAAGTAATTTTCAGATCTGAAATTAGTCACATAGAATTGAATGTGAAAATTGAAAACACTTACGTGCAAGGAACTGAATGTCATATTTATGGCTGATTAGAGAGAGTGGGACAACATCCAGATGGAAGTTACTCTAGATTTAGTGATTCATCAGTCAGTGTGTCAGGGCATTACCAGATATTTTAGAGCATTCTCATCTTTGAAAGATCATAACTACTTCTGAAATATATCATATAACATACCTATTCTCTGTGCGTTGAGCTGATGTGTGCATCAGCTTTGGCAGTCCTCAGTTCTTGCATCTCTACTGCAAGAAAATGCTAATTCTTTGGTGAATTATGAAGTTGATCTTATTTATGATCAACTTAATCCTTGTTTGGCACATGAAAGCTCTACAAACACGTTGATCAGGTGTTGCTACTGTATCTCAGTGTAGACAGCTATGAAGCCCTGCATATTTATTGATATCTGGTTTAGGGTCAACCATAACCATCAATTGACAACAGAAGGGTATTTATTAGTACAGAACTACGATTTCTATTGCTGACTATGTAGTTCTTTCTATGATGGCTGAATACTGCATTGGTAGATTTGAGCTTTCATGTTTGTGTAAGCCCATCGTTAGTGGGATGACATGATAGTTAATTGTTGGATTGGAAAACTGGTATGCCATGAGAGTAAATGATTCTTCTAGTGATAAAAGATGCCTTTGGGTTTGTAGGCACATTGGATTGTGACTCCACGATCATTGATATGTCTCCTTGGCTTGCTATTTAATGATAGCTGTCATCTTGCTTTATTATTGCATGCCAAAAGGAAAATAAGAACGAGGCCCGAATCTTTGATCAATAGTGTATTCCCTTAGCATTATTTGTTCAGAGATTTAAATAAAATCCATAAAAAAATCTCCGGTATTGTTTGGAACTTAAATGACATGAGTTGCATACATAGAGGTCTGAAGAGGATGATTGTTCAAATGGGAGCCACTCACAACAGAGTATGGTATTATTAGAAAGTAATTGAGCTTAAATTTTTAATTGAACAATGTTCTGTAGAGATTGAGTGCCGTGGTAAAGAATCGACCCTGCCAATTGAAAAAAAAAACTGTTGAAATGATTAGGTGCAAAGATACATAATGGTGTTTAATAGATTTTTCCTGCATATGCCATTTACTGCTTCTAAGTCTCACTAAATAGAAAGGCCTTCCCCCTAACCTTAGGAACATCCACCAAAACATGAAGTTTTCCATATAGGAATATTCTGAATGTTGAACTGTATTGAAATCTCAACTGTAAATTCACGTAACTTGAAATTAGTATGTGCATGGAGAATTAACTAAAAACTGTTTTCCAGGTTACTGCAGTGAAGCTTGCATTGCCATCTTCTGGTCGGGATAAATCTTCAGAATATGACAATTCGAAGCCCATAAAATATCAGGCATTTGCTACCCCGGACAAATTAGCAGAGCTAGTACAAAAGGTATCAAATTTGTTAAGTATTTTTTGTCTCAAGCTTCCTATATTTTTATCTCAATTTTACTCCTTTCCAAAAGCCATAGGTTATACCATTTTCCCCTTTTTTCAGAATTAAAATTATTACTTGTGATTCTCTTAATCGTTTAGATGAAGTTTGAACCAACTTCTTTTCTTGGGTAATTTAGAGTGTATTTTATAATTGGTTCTTTTAATGGATATTTTAGATTCTCTGTAGTTCATAAATCTTACCACTGCAGGTTGACACGGCAATTGCACAAGATTTACCAGGGGTAGTCTCAAAAATGAAGCTTTACTTGCGAAATCCTTCTACTCGCTCAATTTTGTTTAAGCCAATCAAGTAAATCTGACCCTCTTGCTGTATTCTCTTTGATTTTAGTCATAGATTATCTTCATTGAAATTGGTTGCTTTGTATTTCCTTTTAAGTAATATAATGAAACAGATAGTTGTTTCCCCTTGGACATACATGACATCTCACATGCATATCATATAATCATTAATGGATGTTTAGAAGAAAAAGTCATGGGCGTAATATTCCAGCATTACCCTAATTAACTTTAAGTAATAGGTGGCTCATAATTGTTTAAATAGTAGCAAAGTGGAGTTTTTAGAATTATGGGTTTTCCCCTACTTATTTAATCCTTATACCTGCAAGTTATGTATGTAAACTTTCAGGTCAAATATTGTTGAGGCACATGCACAGGTGTTATCCCTTCTAAAATCAGAGTATTCTGCAGAAGATATTTCTAAAATTGGAATACGAACATTATCAGATCTACAGGCTCGTCTTGATAGCCTTTCTTAGAAAAACTTTGATATATATACTTGAACTAATTTCCAACTGGAGTTGGCTTAATTTCAAATATAGGAGTTATTGAAATATCCAACCATGACACATTTCAAGAAGCATCTTATAATGGATTATTTAGTGGCGTTTTAAATGATATTGATGCAGAAAGAATTTCGATGTTTTCTTTGGAACTTATTGGATCTGAAATTGCTGCTTGATCAAATGCGATTTATTTAATTAGAAGGTTGTTGAGATTAGATTACTTATAAATGAAATTCGTAGACAGCACTTTTGATAAAAAAGTGCTTCTATTGTTTGAATTTATATGCTTGAGAATGTTGTGGACAAATTCATGGAGTTATGTGTTCTCATTCGCATTGTCAGAAATTAAACGACGGCAGCAGGAGATCAATGGCATAATTTCTATTCCGCTAGACATTGTGTGAGCAAAAGTGTTAAAATAATGATGACTTCCATTTAATGTTTTCAATTCTAACTGCCTCTGAAGCAAGGAGGAATTTCACTTTGAATCTGTGGCTTTGTGACATTTTACTATTGTAGTTGTTAAATGAGTAAAAAACGATCAAGACTTGGTCTACCTAAATGACTGTCATTAGTTCAGTTTTTAACCAAAATTGCTATCTTTGTCATAGTTCTTATTTTGGGTTTTTTTTAATCTCCACTATTTTGTCAAGCTTCAATTGGCCATGTCATATGATTACAGAGTCCATTCTTCTTATTTGGAGATGTGTTTAACCAGCGAATTTGTCTAGCTTGAATAGAAGGGGTATGAGATTATACAGCCCAATGTTATAGTAAAAGGCCCTTTGGCCTACAACACTGTCAGGATTCCTAAATCAAACTTGGCAGACCAATATTTCGTTTGTACAGGGCATCTCTACTAGGAACTGCAACCATGGTTTGTGGAAAACGTCTTATTACCTTATAGGGAAGACCTGGTATTTAATAGTTAAAGTGTGAAACATATTGAAGGGGTACAAATATGATGGTGGGAATGATCATATGTAAAACTGCATTGGTTTTCCGCGCCAGCTTCTGGATAGTTAATCTGCCCATGGATTCAAGCTTGTAAAGTGTACAGCAAGAACTGAACTAGCAATTAGGTAAAAACATGTGGAACTACTAGACCAGCAATGCTGTGTCAAATACCAATTTATTCTCTTTAAAACCAATTCACATACACTGATAATGTCGTTTAATTAAGGTAGATGATTTTATAGAGCACAATAAAATGTGTGAACATTGAATTGTATCATAGTAGTGTTGAATTTTAATGCTTAGCTCATGCACATGTAGTTTATTTCAATTTAGCATGTACTTGAACCATAAAAAATGCAACAATACCATATACAATAGTTGCAGTAACCAAGATCACAAGAAGAATAACCATGCACAAGAACACAAGAAGTTATCCTGGGAAAACCCTTCTCAATCAAGGGAAAAACCCAACAATCCTTTTCTATAGAGTCAAGAGAAGATCCCCCACACCATAAACCTTAGAGCACACAAGAGGGTGCTTCTTTGACCTAGAAACTTGCGCCTAAGAGAAGTGCGCACTTCAGCTGTACAAGTAGCTTGAGAGATGTTACAATGAAGTGTGAGTGAGTTATCCACAATGGGGATTTACTCTCTTATTTATACAAGACTTAACACAACAATAGGTGTGTCTATTGGCACAATAGGGCCGACCTGAACAACTCAGAAATATAATTAATCTTTACACAATATTAATTATCTTTTACATGGTGGGGTCGACTTGTACCCTTTACAACACAAATTAGGGTTATAAAAAATCTTACTCTTAGACAATATAGCAAGGGATCCACATCCTCTAGTGCTCAGCCACTAGGGACACGTCCACATGTGCTCAGCCACAGGAATGTCACTCTCAGTAGATCAACTCAACTAAGTCCATAGGAGTACCATCTGGAGAGCCATCTCAAGTTGACTCAACAAAGTCCATAGGAGTCTGACAAGAGACCATGTCAAGTCGTCTCAACTCAGTCCAGAGGAGCATGAAAAGATACCACACGTCATCTCAACTCAGTCCAGAGGAGTATGACACACCCATCACATGGGCTCTCTCACAGATCGTCTCAACTTAGTCCAAAGGAGAACGACCTGGAGAATGTCCCATGAAGCTGTAATCATCAGCACGTAGTAGGTAGTTTAACTATCATTAAATATCTTGCTCCAAATTTTATAGAAGTGAACTTGTTTTATATGTGAGTAAGTGTCTGGGCACACTGTTGTAATTTTGTCAAGGATATCTCATATTGTTTTTGTTAATTTCCATTATAATAAGATAATAAATAAAAGGTCAAACTCAATAAGAAGGAAAAATTGATGTTAAAAGAGAAAATTGTCTGGGCATGCAAGAATGATGTTTGAAAAGAGAACAAATTATTGGCTTGATTAATTAAAACAGTCATGAAGCCTCGCGATGGAGCCTTTGACATCTACAAAGTAAAAGTATGAATCATTTGCTGAGATTAATTGAGTAAAATTTATTTTTGGTGCATAACTTAAGTGCAGGTATCAAACACTTGTTTAAATATTATGACATTTTTAAAGCTAAATAGTCTTATCATATTTGTGTAAGAAGCATGACCCATACCACTCACTAGGAAATGTTTTATGTCCAGAGATCAATTTGTTCATTTTGGACCTTTATACCTTAACCAATAGGGGTTCTTAGCATCAGTTTTGATTTGTGTGTGTTTCTGGCAGGCCAATTAACCCAATAATAGTGGCCATAAATAACTCTTATGGAGTCATCAAGCCTGCAAAATGTTATTGCAAGAGGTGGATGAGATGGTGCGCAAAAGTATGCCCTAAAGGTTTATTGCCAAGTAATGCCTTGTTATGAAATATATGGTTGCTAAGTAAATCTTGTTATGGAACTTGCTCCCACTTGATTTGTTTCACAAGTGAGGTTGAAATGTGCTACTCCTGAAATCCTTGTCCCGCTTTGCTTTGCCATTCCTCTAGAAATGTTTGTTGTTGATTGAGGGGAATGGACCTGTTATCGCACGGTTTGTAGGAAAGGTCCAAGGGCTTGAGTCAGGGCTTGAAACCGGCGTAACAGGAGCTTCCCCACCCACTGTCACCTCGATGGGGGGCTCTTTCTATTTAGGAGGGCAAGTCCAAGGGAGACGTC
>ML779617.1:830945-857412 GCA_009831015.1 Picea engelmannii | reverse complement strand
GTGGATTTTTTAAGGTGGGAATGCTGAGAAATATAGCTCGGATAAGAACTTATGCACAAGTTTAGTGTGAACATGCTAGAAGTAGTTCAAGATATTTCTATTTTGAAAAGTAATTCTGTTTTGTAATTCACTTCATTAAAAAGGTGAAAAGACTTATATTTAGTAGTTGAGTCTAAAAAGTGTATTTCATGCATGCATGACTTAGACTATGAGTAATCTCAAAAATAGATTAGGGTTTTGGTCTCAGTGAAATTTATAAAGACAGTTCAAGATAGAGGGTTCACATATAGGTGAGAGTTGAGTAGGTTGAGAGAGAGAGAGTAGGGATTCAGGAAAAGGTGAATCCACGCAGGCAGTTCTGTATAGTTGTACAAACATGTTGCATAGTTGTTTGTACAGTCCGTACAACAGGTTGTATTTCTTAGGCAGGTCTTTCCACTCAATTTAGGGTGATTACAGTAACCGTGCAACTGTTGTTTTTTGGCAGCTTGTGGAGGCTTCCTCAGAAGTTTTTGAAAGGAATGAAAAGCTGATTTTGGATAAATTTGTGTATGTTTTTTATGCTTCCATTATTTACTTTCCAATTATTGTGCGATTGATGCTATGGTCTGAATTTTTGTATTAACTAAATTCAACTTGTTTAATTGAGATCATAAGGACTTTAGTCACCTATGATTGGAATTGTTACATGGTATCAAAGTTATTTCTCTAATTGAGATTCTCAGGGATTTGCAACAAGAAATCAATTGCAGGGAAGAAGGCCCAATAGTTAGAGAGTTTCAAAACTAATCTTTAGATTTGGGAGTTTGTGTAGTAGATCTCAAAGATGGCATCAATGAGCCTCAGGTTTGATGACAAATTGGATGGTGCCTTGAATTTTTTATCATGGATGGTGAGGGTTACACTCTTACTAGAAGAGAATAATATCTAGGATATTGTCAAGGACGTTGTGCCTCCACCTACAGATTTGTAGCAGTTGGTAGCTCACAAGAAGGAAGTGAAGGCGAAGGCCAAGCAGACGATCTTGGATGCCATAAAGGATCATATGATCCTTCATATATATGAGAAGAAGAAGATGAAGGAGATGTTCGATGCCTTGGTAAGTCTCTACTAGAGTGAGAACATAAACATGAAGATGATCTTATGGAACAAATTCATATCCATAGAGATGACCAGATCAAATTCAGTCACCATTTACCTTATGAAGGTCACATAAGTTTGTGATCAACCTGCAACAATTAGGGAGAAGGTTATAGATGTAGAGCTAGTGAACATGGTATTGAATGGATTCCCAACTTCATGGGAACCATTTGTCAAATGCATTTGTGTTCGGGAGAACCTTCCTAACTTTGACAGGCTTTGGGATGACTATATCCAAGAGGTAACTCAAACAAAGTCAAAGGCTAGTAAAAAAGGTGGTGATGAGAACCTAGCTCTATTTGGTGAGTCAAATAAGGGTAGAGGTATAGGACCCAACAAGGGTAAGGGAAAGAGTGAGGAGTCAACCTCACAACCATGGAAGGACTTGAATAAAATCAAGTGCTTTGTTTTCCATAAACATGGTCATTATGTATCACAACATCCAAAGAAGAAGGGTAAAGGGAGGCAATAGTAGAAGTAGGTAGATGCCTCTGCAAAAACTCAGATGAATGAATTGCTGCCAAGTTCGAGAAGTTTCAGGGCAGAGGTAAAGGACCCAACAAGGGTAAGGGAAAGAGTGAGGAGTCAACCTCACAACCATGGAAGGACTTGAATAAAATCAAGTGCTTCGTTTTCCATAAACATGGTCATTATGTATCRCAACATCCAAAGAAGAAGGGTAAAGGGAAGCAATAGTAGAAGTAGGTAGATGCCTCWGCAAAAACTCAGATGAATGAATTGCTGCCAAGTTCGAGAAGTTTCAGTGTTTAGTGTTCAAGATCAACATCATCAGCACAAGTTTTTCTATTCAAGGATCAWCATCRGTACTTAGATCAACACTCTTAGGAGCTCGAGCTATCCAGATCAACACTAAAAACTCAAGGTAGAATCAACATACTACAGGTAATCAATTTTCAACCTATTTTGTTAATCAAAAGAACAGAAATGTAATACAATTTGGATATGTCCTTCAATGAAAATACAGCATATATTTTATTGTTATATCTTGTTTTATATTACCATATCCTCTCATCATATCAATATATCCTATCGCCACCCTCATATTACCAATCCATACATCATTATAATTTCCATGACACTTCCATATCCTTATCAAATTACGATCTTTACCATATCTTGCACTTAATGATCGTAATCATTCCACCATAAGAGATTTATTGTCACTTTAATTAAACAAATTACTCACTTTATGGGTAATTATATTCATTTATGCTTCATAAATCGGTTTTGTTTCAAAATAATAGTTTCACTTTTTATTTCGATAAAGAGATTTGAATGATAAGTGACAATTATGAATCCTACGTTCCAAATTAAACTCGACTTTACCACCTCTTCACCATACCTTCTAACTAGTTGTAATCAGGGGTGAAAATTCAGTGCCATACATCTTCTCTACGCTAAGGGTTTTGATCATGGATTGCCCTGTGATTCGTCATGAGCCAACATGTATAGAAATTGTGGAGGCATATTCATATTGCAATCACATGTTCAAGAAAGTAGGTTGGTTTTCATTTCTGGAAAAAATTTAGGGACATGGACATAACTACAAAGTTACAGAAGCATTTGTTGAAATCTTTGACGGGAATAAAGCCTAGATAGCATATTTGATGCCACTGGTATCTGAATCTTCCATTGCCAGCACTATTGGATTAATGCAAACTAGTGAGAAACGGTTCAAAAGTCAAAGAAAGAAGCAGGGAATTTGGTCAGAGTTTTTATAGGAGCCAGATAAAGATATTAATTGGGATAAAGGTGTGTCTCACGTAGTCTTGAAGTCGAAATGGAAGGACGTCTTGTTTATCATTCAAAAATATATCTCTTGTGAAGGAAGATATGACTTAATCTTTCTTTACCATATCAGTTTACTGTTACATTTTCTAGCAGACAAAGAGATAAATTTACCTTTCTACTTGTGGAATAGTTTAAAGAAGATGGCACAAGGAATTCAAAGAAACCCAAGAAATATAGAAAATAATATGTATCATCGTGGTTTCATTAAAATTCTTGTTGAGGAAGAGTTAAAGAAAACAAATAATAGCTGGGAACAATTCTTGGATCGAAATGAGTTTGCAGAGAGACTCGAGAATCATGAAATTCGTGTTTCAGACCCCAACTCTTCTAGAACCAAGGGTTCGAAAGTAGATCCATCGAAGGTTTGTAGAAACAAGGGTTCAAAACCAGAGCCATCAAGGGTTTGTAGAACCAAGGGTTTGAAATCAAAGCCTAGCATATCGAAGTTGTAGGGTTTCGAGAACTCAAAGCCATAACATAGCAAATCGGAAATAAAAGACCAAGGTTTGAAACTCGAGCCTTGTATATCAATAATTGAAGTCAAAGGTTCAAAACTCCAAAAGAAAAAGGCTAGAATGCCAAAGTCAAAGAAGATAAAAGCTACTTTTGACGCAGGTCCTCCACCTGAACGAAGGCACACATGAAACATAAGTAACACATCGACATAAAGGGAAATATCAATCAAAATGCATAGAATAAGGCAATCATTGAGGTTGAAGATTAAGAAGAAACACCCACCAATCATGCTCAACCTAAGAATCCAACAACCAAATTCAATATGATTTGGTCTCTATGTGGTGAAGCTGAGAGAAAAATGTCCTCATTTGATGTAGCTACAAAGAAACTTGTTGATGAAACAACAATTTCAGGACTTATATCTTCTTTGAAGCTACAAAAGAAAATTAAAAAGATCAAGTTAAGGACATAGCTTAAAGAAGTTGAGTTGTTGGATCAACATATTAAAAACAAAAAATGAAGTGTTGATAAATAATGTTGCCAGACTTTAGAAAGAGAATGAACAAATTGAGATTGTGAAGAAAAAGTTGGCAAAACAAGTTAAGAAATGGTATGCAAGAAGTTAGCATGTGACGATAGAGAACAAAAGGCTAAAAATTAAAATCACGAGACAAAAAAGAAAGAAGTGCATTCAGACCTCAAATATGGCATAGATATCCAAATCAATGCTACAACACATAGATAAAGCTCAATATCCAACACAAATTTGATAATATTTTGCAAAAGTGTTGAAGGAAGCAGAGAGTTTTTGAAGATATGGAAAAATTATCGACTTTTGTTGCATGAGGCCCTGCAACACCTTATGTGTGGGGGAGATGTTGGGTCCTATATTTGACAAATTTTTATCACTTCTAGTTATACGTTTTAACCTTTAATCCTTCTTTTTTAACCATATCATTATGCCTTTGTACCACATCATTCTCATTATCTACAAGATATGCATGTCGAGAAGGATTTCAAGGTATTATTGTTTATTTTATACTTTTTGCACCTTTTGGTATGCAATTAAGTTTGAATTTCATTTTACTAATCTATTGCTATAGTAAATCAAATCATGTAGTAGTTATTCAAATCTGTCAGTAGATTCAATGTTCTAGATGGTTGTGCAAGTCCAGAGGAGAAATTTCCACTTGGAGGAGGTTTTTGATCCTTTGGAGATGGTTGTGTGTTCCTTTAACCGATCCAAGATCAAATAAGGCAAGCGACCAAACACAATCAACTCTCAAAGTCAAACTTGGCACCATAACCAAATGTCTTGAGACACATCAACATTAAATCAAATCTAGATCGTTAGGAATTTCATTCGTTCCATCATGAAATTCCTAATGATTGGAAGATAAATTTAGTGGGTCATGATAAAGGCAAATCAAAGACTCTGTTTCTTGAAAATCCTTTGTTTTATTTTTTGTTGTAACTAGTTGGAAAATCTGCATGTCACAACACACATTTGTATTTGTAAAACGTTTTTAAAATGATGGTTTAGAGAGCCAAGGGGATAGATATATATCCTTTGTATCCATTGAACAAGTGTTGTAAATGGATTGATTCTGAGTTTAATACAAGTCATTGATTCTTGAATTTATGTGTTAGTTTCTTTGCATTGCGTTGATTGTCTTTTATCTTGGTAGCTTTCCTACAACGTAGCTTGATCCAGGAAGGCCCCCCTGTGCATTGGTATGTGTTGCACCGATTAGATTAACTTTCATTTATGCTTAATCTTTTGATATGATATGATTTATTTCTTGTTGTGTGATAATTGAATTTTATAAAGCCTTTTAATAAATGTTTTTTGCATTTTCACAGAGTTGCAGGGATATCTATTTATAAGTTGTCATTGAACATATTGCTTGATTATGATTACAAGAACATTCATAACTTTGATGCATGAAATGTTATGATATGATGTTAAGAAAGTTACCGACTTAACGAGAACACTGGCTCAAAAAACCCATATGTTTGCATAAACAACATGAAAATCAACCCCCAAATAAAAAAGTGGTACTACATGTAGCACCATTTTTTCAAACGAGATCAAAATTACAACATTTTTCAAGCATGGCCTTCAAAACGCATGCAATAGCTCAAAAAGACCTTAAAATCAACAACTAAATGAAAAATGATGTTACATAAAACAAAATGTTTTTTTCAAAACGTTAAAATTATAGATAATTTGAAATCATATTTTTAGGAGTTGGTACTATTAAAACCAAAACCTCAAAATCAACCATCAAATTGAAAAGTATTGTTACCTGTAGCACACTCAATAACACCTTGCGATTGTTGTTGTTCAACAATGTTTCTTTCTTCATATTCATTTGACATATTTTGTGGCCAATGAAATGGAGTTTTGAAAAATGTATCTTCATTTGCTGAGCTTGAAATTATGTCACTTTGACCATTGAAAAAAGACTCCCACCAAACAAAATCAACAACATCAAAGTACTCATATGCATTTTTAATGGACTTTTTTGTTTCTTCCATGCATTCAGAATAATCTACATCTTTATTATGCTTCCATGCATTATGGATTTAACAACTGATTGTAATAACAATAACTTTGATGCAAATATTGGATGCTCTAGAATGAACTTAAAAAATGATAAACCTGATGAAGACCCCCATTCTGTAGTAGTTGAATACTGCTTTCCCCATACAAGTGTTTTCTCATCAACTTTTTTGAAACAAAATTGATGTTGGAAGCTAATGTCATTAAGTTGCTCAATACATTTTTCTCACGATGCGATCCTTGAATAAATCTTCGTATGTCAATAGTTTCTTCTAATATATGAAAAACAAGCTCTGGAATGTATGCTTTCTTAATACATTCAATCAATGATGGTAGGCTTCGAACATTTTTCATCTTCAATGTTATTGAAAACTGACTGAACATTTGATCAATATGATCATGAGTGTGTCCAACAAAAAGGAAGCCAACTTTCACCTTTTGAAAGATTCTTTGTTCAACAAGCAGGCTTAGGTATCCAAACACAATTTGATTTTTATTTTCACGACTATTGTTGTACAACTGTAGATAGAGAACTTGAGAATGATTTCCAGACCAATGAGTGATCACATGATTAATTATGGTTATGGTTAGATTTGCATCATTATGAATATTTGGAGTTGTAAAGTAAACCCTTTGACACATTTTTCCATTGAAAACCATACAACCAACCAAGTGAAACTGAATGAAGTTATCTTCTTGTAATTTTTTTGGTGTACGGAAAAAATGTGGTAGAAGTGTTTTCTTCTGGTCCATGCCATCAATTATCATACTTAAATATTTGTTCAGAACATCTTAACACTTCTTCCGATGTTTGTACAACTTTTTCCTTTCACTTGATTGTTGATTCCTATGTTTTTGAAGTGCTTTGACTATGGAATATGCACATGACATAAAATGAAAATATTGATCATATGTTTTCATAGTTGATACTATCCAATTTAAAAAAAAAATAGTAAATACATACTTCTTTCTGCCCCTTCATATTTATCTCTTCTTGATTTAAGAGTAGCATATATATTGTAAATCTCCATCCTTGACTTCTTAGGAATACAAACATTGTTGAATTGTTTCTTCCATATTCTTGTAAAATATGCATATGTAATAAAATTACCATTTCCATCAACACCTTCAACATATTCTTTGTACAAGTTGTAGATTTCCCTCCTTGAGAAATTATCTGGAATATATATTGTGTCTCTATCTAACATACATTCTCCATGTTTGGAAAATAAGTCACGCATCTATGACAATGTAGTGTTTTTTAATGGCCCACTCTCTCGTCCATGATGTACCTTTGAATAAGATGAAGGATTTTTTTCCAACCTTGTTTGGATTATTGATAGACGAAGATTACCAATTGAATAATTTTTTTGAAAGTCTTTTTGCAAAGTAAAATATTCCCAATGCGATAATTATATCTTGTCTTGGTGGATATCATGCACCCCATCAAATACGAATTTTGCATGCTCTTATTCATTGAAAAATATGTCTTTCTTTTATTTAAGGCATACATGTAGTTCATGTTTTTCAAACAATTCATTTGACAACATTCACTTGAAATCAATTCACTTATGGAAATTGATTTAGTGTGAAATTATTTCCTAGACTTTGTATAACTAGAATGATTTGGATTGATATAAAAAGGTCTAGTCCTGGTCCTAGACACAATGTTTCTTTGCAATGTCTCCACTATTTCATCATCCTCACTAGAAGGATTTTCCTCATCACTAAAAAGAATATCAAGCAAAACAATGTCAAGAGACTGAACAAGAGAATGCCGATCACCTTGATTTGTTGCAGCTGAATGATTGAGAACACGATCTTCATTCCTAGGTCCATCCTCATCTTTATTGCTAATCTCGTTGATGAGAGGAATATCAAACTCACTAGAAAAATGATTACCATTCTCACTAATGTCATTGGATCTTCCATGAAAATATTCACTTGAAGGAAAATCATCATCACCCTTAAGACTATCAATGCCATCAAGATCCTCACTTGGAGAAAAATTTCCATCATTGTCATCGATACCTTGAAAATCCTCATTTGGAGGAAAAACATCATCAACATTTTGTTCACCATTGACATAATCATCTTTACTGCTTTCAAAATCCCCACTTGAGGGAAATTATTCATCATCCTGCTTAGTGCCTTGAAAATCTTCATGAGTATCTTCAAAATCCTCACTTGGAGGAAAATCATCATCATCAACATTGTTGCCTTTAAATTCCCCACTCGGGAAAGAGTGTCCACCAATGGCATAATCATCTTCATTACTTTGAAAATCCTCACTTGAGGGAAATTCTTCATCATCTTCATTACTGCCTTGAAAATCCTCACATGGAGGAAAATCTTCATCATCCTCATCGGTACTTTGAAAATAGTCACTTGGAGGAGAATCGTCATCACCAACATTGTTGTCTTTAAATTCCTCACTCGGGAAAGAGTGTCCCACCATTTCCATAATCATCATCACTAATTTTAAAATCTCCACTTGGGGGAAATTCTTCATCACCCTCATTCGTGCCTTGAAAATCCTCACTTGGAGGAAAACCTTCATTAGTACCTTCAAAATTCTCACTTGAAGGAAAAACATCAACACCGACATTGCTGCCTTTAAATTCCCCACTCGGGAAAGAGTGTCCATTCATTGGTACCTTGGAAATCTTCATCGGTACCTTGAAAATCCTCACTTGGAATAAAATTATCATCCCAATCATTTAAACTATGATCATAGTCTCCACTTCGACCTACATTTTGATTATTTTCAATACTATTAAACTGCTGAATAAATTGATCACCATCATATTCCTCCTCTTTATCATTGATTTTAGAAATAATAGGTGTGCTCGTTTAACCATAGACAATATATAAATATTGTCACCCAACCATAGGCCGAAGCCACCCTCCGAGCACCTTAACCTTGATAGAGAGAATAATTCTGGAAGCAAACCCTAGGTCCAAAAGGCAATCAAGGTAGCGTACCACTCTCCAGAGCTAGCATACCAAGAAGAAAGTCCAAACCATAACCAAGAGAATGTCTAAGCCTAAAACCAAAAATACTAGTTGCAGTAGCTGCAACTGCTGTTACTCTCCAAACTTGCGCACTTACTCTATTTCTGCAATTGCGAGTTGTGTGTGTACAAATGAGCTCTGGTATCTTGTATTTATACTGTTTTTTCTTAGTTGTCTGGGCCGACTTCTCTTTTTGGAGGCTAAAGACTCAATATTAATTATTTTCTTTAGCCGACTTATCTTCTAGGGTTATGTCCAAAGCTTTAGGGTTTCTTCTTTCTTTCCAAAATATTATATTTTTGTCATGGTTACACGTGGAGGTTAATACCTCCCGCAACTACCATAATATCAACAATTGGTGCCTTCAAAGTCCTTTAATTTAGGACTTTCCTGAGGAACATGCTGAATAACAATGTTTGCACTATGATCAAACTTCTGACTAGCTAAAAAATATGATGCCTCATTTACATTACAAACATTCCCATTGCATTTGCTAGTCCCAAAAGAAGAAGTATGCGAACAATTTGTTGATGCCTCAGAAATAATATCTTTTTTATTTGACGAAGCCATCACTTCTCACTAAGAACATAGAATGATACAAATGCTCAGCCTCCCTATGACAATCTTATAACTTGCAGAATGAAATTTTCCCTCCAAAATCCCCCCCCCAAAAAAAACATTCCCCCTAAAATTTCCCCTCCAAAATCCCCCCTCCCCCTCATTTTTTCCCTTTGTTATTTTCCCTTCAAAATAAAAAACAACTAAAACTCTTTTATTTCATTATTTACTTGTTAATTACAATAGTTTTCATATTTGTTTATTTATCCCACATTCATTAAACTTAGCGATGATCCATATAATTTTAGGTATATATGTAGATCATCTTCTTTTTTATTTATCCCACATTCGTTATACTTAAAAACAATTTATATCATCTGTGTTATATATACATAGTCTTGTTTTGTCTTTTTACGTTGCGTGAAATATTGGGCAACATTCGTTAAATAATTTGGAGTAATCTACAAGGGAGAAACATTGAGAAGACATTCAAGGAAAATCTAGCATTTCAAAGATTAGTTAGTTTTTAAATTCTTACCATTTACCAAAAAAAAATTATAAGATCATTTTTGAATCAGATAAGATTTTTTCATGCGAAAATTATAAAAAAACCCTATTTTTTTTAGATGTTTTCTAATTTTTTCTAAAAAAATCACAACTTTTAAAAAAAATTGGGACCTTTTTCAAAGAAATTAAAAAACAATTCTTAGGATTTTTCGAAAAAGACAAATTTAGGTATAGTTTTTTTTTAAATTTTACACTTTTTATTGTTTTTTAGTGAAAAAATTATAGTTTTGGCCCATGGTGGCTACTGGGCGGAATGTCCCTCCCATGCAAGATCATGATTTGGCTTATGGGGGTGCTTTGGGCGATGCCCGACATCACCCCAGCCCCCCGACGACCAATTCATGACCCCACAAGGCCATGGCTTGGTTGTCAGGGGGTTGGCCAAGCCCCGAGTGTGCCAAAGGCTTGGTCGCGGAGGTTAGACCCCCAACAACCAAGCCATGGCCTCGTGGGTTGTGACTTGGCCACCGAGGGGAAACCCCGTGAATAAGCCATGGGCGTGCCTAGGGATTGGCCATGGGGCTGGCCCCCCGCGACCAAATCACGGTCCCATGGGTTTCCCCCTCTGCGGCCAAGTCACGGTCCAGGTTGGACCGTGACTTGGCCGTAGAGGGGAAACCCCCCGACCAATATTTGGGTGCTCCCATGGATTGGATGTGGGGCTAGCTGGGGCAATGCCCGACATCTCCTTAGCCCCCCGTAAGCCGAGGCTTGTTCCTAACATCGCCCCAATCACTCCATGGGTCAATTTTTTATTTTTATTTATTTTTAACTTGGTTGTTATAGTCAATGTTTTTTTTTATAAATTTATTATAATGTAAAAGACCTAATTTTTTCTTCATATAGGGAAAATGGAAGGAAAGAGATTATCTATGAATGTATCTGGATTTCAACTTGCAATAATGACATCCAAAATTGCAACTGAGACCTCCATGAATTCTAGGCAACAAATTGATAGCACAACACCTGAGCTGTCAAGGGAAATGAAGAATGTTAGAGAGTGGAAATTTGTTGAAAGTGAACAAACTGGAATATTCTTGGTTTGTTAAAGACAAACAAGACAACAATGGAGAACATCTATATTTGTATTGTGTCGAGTTTGAACATGTGCAAGGAAATTATCATGCAATTGGGTTGTTACGAGATATGTGTTTGGTGCCAGACACAGATATTGTTTATGCACTCGTCAAACAAGACATGATTTATATCAAGATTAGATATTGTTTGAAATTGAGCAATTATAATAAGGATGAATGTTTTATAGAATTATGTGCATCCATCATTGATGACATTGAAAAAGACAATGTAAGTTTTTTTTATTTTTACTTTTGTATCCTTTATTATTTTTAGTATGATGTTAATTGTTTTATTTTATTTAACACATAAATGTTATATTTTATTTTTACAGGATTTTGTTGAACGACTTTCACATATGTTAGTGGGGATTTACTCTATAGAGAATAATATCATGGATGTCATCAATGCTTTTCATATTGAAAATACACAAGAAGGAATGGAAAATAAACAAAAAGTAACATAGGTTAAAGCCGCAAGAGTAGACATGGAAGAACATGAAAGAACAAATAAAACTCCTCATTCTAGAAATCTTAAAAAACTTACATTTGAAAATGATGAAACTCCAAATGAATATTTTGTTGAGATTAGTCCCAATGAAACTATCACTCCTCGCAAAAAGAATAAACAAGATAAATGCAAAAGAGCGATGACCGATGATGATTCCATTCCTATTGATTATGAAGAAATCATTGATTTAGATGAAAACCATTTAAATCATCAGAGGAAGAAAACAAATGTTGTTGATGATGAAAAATCCATTGTTAGCTATGAATATTATAATGAAATTCCTAAAGGTTGCAGAGAAATAATAATACCAGGTGCTGATCTAGAGGATGATATTATGAAAACAACACAAATTGTCATTCAAAATAGATTGAGGACGATGGACTTAGTTGATGATGGCCATACATTTCAGTTGAATGTGAAGCAACTTTATAAACCCACAGAAGGGAAAGAAAAATATCAAATTAGAAAACCGAATCACTTGCATATTCACAATTTGAAAGCATTGATTAGGTACAATCCATATGCACATGTGGTTGAATACCTTGTTCTTGTTGACCCAATGGAAGTTCCTAGGAGGGAAGAATTTGATAGATCAAAATGTTTTGACTACAGATATTATGTGATTGGAGGAAATCATTCTGCAGAGGCTAGAAGAGAATTGATGCAAGAATATCTCAATAATCCTCTTTTTGAAATAGTCAAATGCATAATTTATGCTAGTTTAACAAATTCAGAAGAAAATTTATTGGCATGGGATCATAACACAGATAATGAGTACAAAATGTCCATGACTTTCATTCAAAGGGTGAGATTTATCCATAATGATTTTTCTGAACTATGTCGTGGGGAGAGATCAAATGTTGATTACAAGTTTATGAAGCAATGTTGTATGGAAATAGGCTTCCCAATTGATGATGAAAATGCAAAAGAAAAAAATCGCAAAGGAAGTGGTGTATTTAGAGTTGTGGATAGCTATTTTCAATTGAGATTTAAAACTAGACATGTATGAGATTTGATAAATGAGACCTTTAGCCTATGGAAAAATATTAGTATAAAAAATCAGAGAGTTAAGAATGCTAAACCATTAATATGTAGCACAAGTAAGACACATTTTGAAATAAAAAATATACTAGAAGATATGACTATAACACCTTGGAGAACGATACAAAGAGTGAAGGATGAGAAACTTATCATTGTTATATTATCACATGTAAGATCAGGTGAATTGTCAATGGACGAAATGTGTGATGAATTTAAAAAGTAACTTTGTTGAGTTATTTTTATTTATGTTAGGATAAGAAAATTAATCTTATCAGTTTAACATATCAATGTTTTAAGTATTTTATTATATATATCATTACAACATTATTTTTTTTATTATTTAGTCACAAGGTGTATATAAGAATACAAGAGGAAATGGTTAAGATGTTGAATGAAGAAAGTTGGGATGATGTTAAACTCAACTATCCAGATTCAAGCTCTACAACAGTATTGAAACAATTTTTTGTTGCATTAAAAAATGTATGTTGATTTATTACATTCATATTATTCGTTTGTAGGTTAATTTATTTATAGTTTAATAGTTATAGATATATAACTATATGTTTGTTTGTTTCATTAAAGATGCCAAAGAAGAATGGAGATGGAGTACCTGAAATCTTCAGAAGTTTTATTCAAAAAACCAAGTTTGAAACAGAAAGAAGGAAACATATTCAAACTGTTGAACTTGATGAAACCCTTAATCACTAAATTTGGAATGGGCTTGACACTGTTCAATATAAAGTGATATTAGGTTATTATGAACAAATTGCAAATATTTTTCCTAAAAAAGAATACTCCCTAGTTATTGTGGATTTCCCTCATGGTTATAACATCCAAAACAATGGATATGATACTAAGCCTTATACTTACCAATATTTCAATAAAGTGGTTATGGAATTTATGAAAGTCACAACATCACCATTTTGGAGATTTCTGGTTTTTCATTCAAACACACAACACAGATTAGTACAGTCAAGCTTCAAGGGAAAAAAAAAATACAATGGTGTAGCTTATTTAACAATTAAGACTGTGATGTTTAGCAATTAAGATTAGAAATCAATTTTTTTAATTTACAAGTTAATTGAATTTGCATTTATTTATGTTACATGCACAAGCCTAATATTCAGAACTCCAATAGATAACCATTTAAATGTGATGTTGAGAGTATACATCTTGCAACCTGGACAAAAGATGATTCTTATAATTCTATTCTTGTCAATGTAAAGGATGGAGGGAATCCTAGTAGTTTATTGGTTTACAATGTTGTGGTTAGAAATCTAACATATGAGGAAAATGATTTGAAAGGAGAGATGGTTAACATTTATCAAAACCCACAAACATTACTTAATTATCTTATAGATACATTTTCAAATGAAGGAGCTTGGGTTTTTGATTTGTTCTCGACTTCAAGTAAGAATTATGATCTAACATTTATGAAATCATACTTCAATCTTATATTATTTTTAATTTATGTCTTTTTACAATATTTAACTTCATTATTTATTTTGTATTTGGTGATTAGGTACAACATTAGTGTGTTTCTTAGAGAAAGGAAATAATTGCATAGCCATTGAAAGTGACCCAATACATTGCAGTTTTATTCAACAAAGTATTAATGTTATTCCATATCTTCCAGATGAAATGCAAGAAGTTTGCTTGAAGAAATGATATTTTAGTGAATCAAAGGTGAAAAAAATGTCAAAGGAACCTCAAGTACCATTATGAAGATTGATTGGAAAGGATCACTTTGGAGAACTTGTGGATATCAACGACTCAATGGAAAAGAAAAATGACACAATGGAAGCACAAAATGATGTCAAAGAAGATGATAATGTGTCTATTGAGAATGTTGGATTTGAGATATATGATATTGTTGATTAATTTTAAGATGTCCTTGAAGAGGATGCTCAATTTTGCAATTTTTTGATGAGCTATAACTGTAATGTTTTGACTTTCAGATTTTAAAATAAGAATGAATATGTATCTATTGTTGTTTTATGTTGAATCTATTTTATTGTTTTATTTTTAATTTTATTTGTATGTGAATCACTATACTAAGCAAAATTTTATTAAATGTTGTCATTTTTTACTTCAAATGTATACAAATATGGTAAAAAAAAAAAAAAATTGTTGTAAAATTTTCATTTTTTTTTTGTTCAATTATGTCCATAAAAATGCTTTATTTGACATGCTATTTTAAATGAATGCGTACCAAAATGTATATTTTTTTTATTATATGGTCGTAAAATGTATATATTTTTTCTAAATATTAAAAATAGTGTTATTTAACTACAATTATTTTCTATGTATTGAAGTAAAGGTAAACAATGTGTTAAAAATGATTTTTTCCACTATATTTTAAAAGTATGGAACCATGAATTAATTAAGTAGACACAATTATATGAAAAATATTAATTTCAAAAAAGTAAATAGTAAAAAAAAAATTTAAGATTAAAAGAAGCATGAAAAAATGACTAAAAACACCGTTGAAAAAAAAAATAGAACAATTTGAAAATTGATGAAAAATAAGCATTTAAAGGAAGCATTATGGATCAAAAAATTTAAAATATAAAAAAAAAAACACCTAAAAAGGGAGGGTGGGTGCTACCAGTAACACCATTTTGAAAAACAAGGTAAAAATGTGATCCCCCCAAAAATGAGAATTCTGTAGAGTTCTCGTTAAGTTGGTAACTATGTTTGTTATAGAACTATGATTTAATAGATGAAAATCTCGAGTAATTAGAAATGTTCATGTAGGATTTCATTTATGTTTTGAGTTTAATTTTAGACAATTAAAGGTTTTTCATAAGTAATGTTTGCACTTCATTAGAAGATGTCCCTGGTCAATAATTAAATGTAACAATTTAAAAGAAAAAAAATTGTCTGACATTTTTGGTGTCGTTGCCAAGTGTTAAAATAATATAAATTGTAAGACACAAAGACGATTTCACTATAACATTTATGTAGTATAAAATCCCGACGCATTCATTTTAGTGAGTATCTATAAATCCTTGGCATGTTGGTATTGTATGAATAGGGGTAGGGATACTAGAGGTAGATTTACTAGTGGAATAGGAAAAACAGTTCCATCCAACAATCCACACACCACTCCATCAATTTCAACTAGTGGTGAAACAAGAGCCACTCCATCCACCAATCCATTTGCAGGTAGAATCACAAGACGAGGATGATCAGGTAGGATTGTGGCTTCTCAAGCAAATGGAAAAGCCAAAGAATAAGAAGGAACTTCCAAAGTAAGAGTTCTGGAAGAATCTCAAGAAGATGTAATACTTCCATCCCCTCCATAGGAAGAAGAATTGATCAATGGTCAACCAAGATCATAAGAAATATCAATTACGAAAAATCCTATAGAAGAACCAAAATATTTGGTTTCATTAGAAGAATATGTACATCACATGAAAGATAATATATATGGAGTGGAAGGACTATTTGGAGATCGAGAATAAGAAAGGTGAACTAGAGGTGGAGAGTAAGAAAGACCATAAGGTACAGGTACATCAAATGTCGAGGATGAGTTTGGATTTCCCATATTGGATCCAACAATGGTAGTTCAAATGCAGAATATTCTACCATCAACATTACCTAAGTTCCATGGTATGGTAATTGAGGATCTTGAAACATTTTTATTTTAATTTGATGTATTATGAAGAAGTTATGATTACTCTAATGATGCCCTAGAACTTCAGTTGTTTCCAACCACTCTTAAAGAAGCAACCTTACGCTGGTTCATGGGATTGGAAACTGACTCTATCAAAACATAGGATGAAGTGGTTAAAATGTTTGTTGCAAAATATAAATACTATTGTTAAAACCATGGTCTACGGGGAGAAATATTCAAAATGACACAAAAAGATGATGAAAGCTTTGAAGACTATGTGGAAATATTTCATTATACTATAAAAATGGATAAGAAACACTCTTAAAGTCACTTTGCTTCATGGATTAAGGGATGGCTTAATCTCATGGGTAAAGGAGATGTGTTTCAATTGGGATATTCAGAAATATGTGATTTATGCAAGCAAATTTCTTGAGGAAAAGCTTAATATGGTAAGGGACCTAGAGATATTATTTCTAGAGTCAATAGATCAACAATTGGTGGGGTAAATAAAGATGAAATTTGTAATTTATTAGATATTTTTTGTTGGGTTGTTATATTCTTTGCAGTGAAATTCTAGTTGAGGTGAATCGACTAACTATCAAAGTTGAGGTAGGTCGATAGTATCGACAACAAGTTGAAGTCGAGGTGGATCGACAGCAGGTCAAAGTCGAGGTGGATCGACATCAATTCAAAGGTCGAGGTAGTCGATCGGGTAAATTCGAAGTCGAATATATTGATGACAAGTCAACCGACAAGAGGTCGAAGTGTGGGCGTGAGACTACCGACTAGAGACTGAATGAAGGCTGACTGGTAAACCTGACCTGGAGTCAACTATAACACAATCCTGGGATTTGTAGCCAATGATATGCATGGATCTGTAACTATTTTTGGGCTCCAATGTTTAGGGTTTTTCTTGTTGTAAATCCTTAAAGAGGCATGTTGTAAGGCCATAAAGGATAATGAATGAATCATGTAATGTTGTAATACACTTATGCAGGTTAATGCATGTGCAGGTATAGGTTGTTGGTCATGCATATTTAAGCCGAATTGGCTACAGTGTTGTTCTTGCCTGTGCAAGAGGGTATGATGTTGATTGAGTCATAGGTGTGGACCAAGGTTAGAAATTTAACCTTTTATTTTGATTGAATAAGACAAAAAGAGAGAAGAACACTCAAAGGAATGTTGGGAAGCTTATACCAGTTAGCATCTCTGGTAAATAAGTTATTTCTCATAAATAAATTGTATCTTCTGAGGATGAGTGATGGAAGTTCGGTGACTGAGCATTTAAATTTGTTTAATATCATGTTAATCCAGTTATTGTTTATGGATATCAAGATCACCGATGAGGATAAGTGTATCAATGTGTTATTTTCTTTCCCAAACTCTTGGGATAGCTTAGTCGTGGCTATTAGGAGTAATACAACCACACTAGCACTAGAGGACATGGTTTCTTCTCTGTTGTCGGAAGAAATGAGAAGAAAGAACATGGAAGGATCGACTAAAGATGTTCTGGCAGTGAGAGGTCAACCAATAGATAGAGATAAAGGCATATTCTCCTATAGAAAGTTTAAGTCGAAGGGTAGTTCTAAATCCTTTGTTCAGTCAACACGAAGATGCTAGAAATTTGTTAAAGTTGGGCATTATAAAAAGGACTATAAGTTGAAGTCAAAAAAAGTCAGTGTCAGATCCGAAGAGAAGCAGTCGACTAAGAGAAAGATGACCTCAGACAAGGGAGGTGATGTGTACATGGCGTTGACCAGTACATATTCAGATCAAAATGTTTGGTTGATTGACTCAAGAGCATCCTATCATATGACACCACATAAAGAATGGTTCTTTGAATGAACGATAAGATGGGGTGATGTGTTCTTGGGGGACGAATAGACAACCATAATTGTCGGACGGGGAAGATTCCAAGTGAAATTGCGAGATGGGATGAAAAATACCCTTCTAATTGTGCTACATATTATGGGTTTGGAAAGAAACCTGATATCTGTCAGCAAGATGAGTGATGCAGGTGTGCATACTCTAATTTAGAAGGATTCGTGCAATATGGTCAGAGGTACAATGATATTAATGAAAGGAGTTCAGATTGGTACCCTGTACAAGTTGTTAGGGAATGATGACTCAATTGGATGCAACAACATCATTGCTCCTAAAATCGACTCAACTGTGACTCGACTCAACTCGATGTCGACACAACTCGACTTGACTCGAGCTAATTCGGTTCAAATTGACTTGATAAGAAATGATGAAGTCAACTCGACCAGGCTATGGCATGAGAGGATGGGACACATTAGAGAAAAATGACTTCGAGCGATGCAAAGCAAAGTTATGTTCAAAGGTTTTCTTGAATGTGGTTTAAAGGTCAACTTTTGTGAACATTGCATATATTGGAAACAAGTTCAGGTGAGGTTCCCATCTAGAGCGATAAGGGAAAATGGGAATCTATAACTGTTGCATAGTGATGTGTTTGGCCCAATTATAGTTCCTTCACTTGGTGGATCCATGTATTATATCTCCTTCATAGATTATTTTTCTAGGAAGACATGTATATATTTCCTAAGGAAAAAATCATAGGTTTTTGAGATATTTAAGGAGTTTAAAGCTCTTATGGAAAACCAAACAGAGAAGAGGAWTAAAGTGTTGAGAATTGACAATGGTGGTGAATTCTATGGAAAGGAAATTGATTAGTTATGTAAGTAGTGTGGAATATCATGCCAAAATACCACACCATATACCCCACAAAAAATGGATTTTCGAGAGAATGAACAAAACGTTGATAGATAAGGCAAAGAGCATGCTCAATGGTGTTGGGCTCGCACAAGAATTATGGGMGGAGACAGTCGAGACTGCAAGATATATGGTAAATATGTCTCCTTCATCAATGCTAGTCGACACGACTCCAAATGAGGTATGGTCAGGTAAGAATCCTTCGGTGGCACATCTCAAAGTGTTTGGATGTGATGCATTTGTGCATGTTCCCAAGGAAAAGAGGAGCAAGCTGGACAAGAAGGTAGTCAAATGTATTTTCATTGGATACAAAGAAGGAATGAAATCATATAATATTCGGGATCATGCATAAAGGAGAACAATGTACAATCGAGATGTGGTCTTCAGAGAAGTCGAAGGTAAGTACAAGCTTGAGGAAGTTGTTCAGACCGACAATAATCCTGATACGATGCGGTTTGAATTGAGGAATGAAGAAGATGATTCAGATGAGTCGAATGAATCCGAGGAAGAGGTGGAACAATTGACTCGAGTGATAAGGAGGTAAAAAAGAGAAAGAAAACCAATGGAAAGGTATAGTTCACCCGAATTTCGTTCCGCATTTGTGTTAACTGCCATCAACAATGAGCCCAAGTTGGTCGGTGAGGAAGTCAAATCAACATAGGGTAAACTATGGAGGGATTTCGTGGTCGAAGATATGGAATCCTTGTACAAGAATGAGACATGGGATTTAGTCAAGTTACCTAGTGGAAGAAATATCGTTGGTAGCAAGTGGGTGTTCAAGAAGAAGATTAATCCCATGAGACAAGTTGAGAAGTTCAAAGCTCAACTGGTAGCGACAAGATATTTCCAAGTCGAGGGAGTCAATTTCGGTGATATTTTTTCCCCTGTTGCAAAACTAACTTCCATTAGAGTACTAATGTATATGGCTGTAAAATTCGATCTGGAGGTAGAAAAGATGGATTTGAAGACAATGTTCCTACATGGGGACCTGGAAGAAGAAATCTACATGAAACAACCTGAAGCATTTATAGTAAAGGGAAAGCAAGAGTTGGTGTGCAAAATCAAAAGATCCCTTTATGGTCTAAAGCAATCACCAAGGATGTGGCACCAAAATTTTTACACATACATCCTTAGTTTGGGATTTGTTATAAGCAAATTTGATCGTTGCATATATTCCAAGGAAGAAGGTGGGTGTTTCATATATATAGCTTTGTATGTCAATGAGATATTGTTGGTTGGAAACATCATGGATGCAATAAAGGAGGTGAAGAAGCAACTATCCTCCAAGTTTTACATGAAGGATCTCGATGCAAATAACTTCATTATGGGAATGGAGATTAAGAGATATTGAGCCTCTAAAAATATCTAGTTGAATCAGAAGAATTATATTGAAACAATTCTGAAATGATTCAACATGCAGGATTGCAAACCCGTGAAGGTGCAAATTCCTATGGGATCAAGGCTTACTGTTGAATAGTGTCCAAAGACACATGAATACATAGAGGACATGACACGTGTTACATATGCAAGTGATGTTGGTAGTATAATGTATGTGATGGTCTGCACTCGAACATACATTGCCCATGCATTAGGAGTGTTGAGCAGGTACATGTCAATACCTGGAAAGGAGCACTAGACAATTGTCAAGAGAGTATTTAGGTATTTGTGTGGCATGAAAGACTATGATATATGCTACCAAGGAAAACCTGGAGGTGACAGTGGTAAATTATATGTACATGGCTTTATCGATGCCGAATGGGATGGAGATGTGGATCGACGGAGGTTGACCAACATATATGTCTTCAAGATGTTCGATGGAGCAATAAGCTGGATGATTAAGCGACAGGTGGTCATAGCCTTGTCGAAAACAAAATGTGAATACATGGCGGCCACTCATGGAAGCAAAGAAGTGGTATGGATTCAAAGGTTGTGTTCAGGAATCAGTTTTGAGCAGAGAGCTATGAAGGTAAGTTGTGATAGTCAAAGCGCAATATTTCTGGCAAAGAACCTTGCTTATCATTTAAAGACTAAGCACATTGATGTACAATACTATTTTGTAAGATACATGGTGGAAAGTAATAAGGTGATATTGGAGAAAGTAGACACATTGGAAAAGATAACAAACTCGTTGACCAATTCTGTGAGTTTTGTGAATTTCTTTAGGTGCAGAGAAGAAATGGGCATTGTTTTCCTGGGTTTGTGAATGAAATTTTAGGAATCTCCTCTTTTTTATACTCCATTTCTCTCCATATATTGTTTTCCTTCTCCTCATACAATTCCCCTATAGGTGTACAATGTAAAATGAGAGGATGATTGAAATTAATTCCAATCCATTTGAGCTTCATCTTTCTTAAGGTTTCCTTGCACAACTGTGCCATGAATAAAGCATCCTATATATTATGCGAAGGATGAAGCTACATTCTTTGGAGGTCAATGGGAATCCCATCCCATTTACTTTGGTAATCCTAGAGTGTTGCTTCTCTAGAATCTTTGATCTTGGCCTCATAGTGGGAAATCCCCCCCCCCCTCTGTTTTTCTTCTAAGATAGGCATCAACTATGTATCTAATATAGGGTCACCTAGATTTTGATCACTTCCTCAAGCCTTACTGCTTCGGCTTTGATCCATAAACGGTTTCTTGTTTCTTCCTCCTTATACTTTTGTAGCTTGGTATCCCTTATATCCTCATGGTTAATCCAATCATAATGCTTTGAGTTGTACCTCTCCTACATAAGGGTTTGGTGACCACCTATAGGGGTGATTTAGAACAAAATATTGAAGGTAGAACTCACTTAGCTGACCTCTTTCCTCTTCACCACCCTGTTGGAATCTTTCTAACAACTCCTTGGGTGTATCAACTTGGTAAGGGAGATAGATAACTATTATACCAAATTGAAATTTGTGCCACTTTAAGAAAAAAAGTGTATACCTTGGCCAGAGGCCTACAACTCAACATCTCTTCAAATAAATATGCCATCTTGGAAATATAGGCTTCCAAGATGTGAATTCTTTCACTTTTGTTGGTCAATTATTATTTGTACTTATCTAGATATATTTTCAAACTCATGTTTTCTTCCTCCAGTCATCTCTTGCTATCCAAGTGTTGTATTTTCATGATCTAGACTTTTTCTTGTAAATGTTCCAATAGTTGTTCAAGTTGTAACTAGTCAACCCTTCACCAATACCTTCCATCTGTGTTCTTGTTTCTACAATTGTTTTCTATTTGAGGGCTTCAAACTTGGCCTCTTATAATTCACTCATTGATCCAGGTGGATATCGGTGGCCACCCACCTATTCCAACTGGCTCAAAACAATTTTCTGGCAACTTACTATTTTTAGCAGTTTTTTAGGTCCCAAACTTCCGGGGCCATTTTAAGGTCCTAAACGACATTTTTTCACGATCGATCACCTCGATTATGGCCAAAGTCTCTACTCTAGCCCCCTAAATGAATCTCCTCATCGATAAATTTCTAACAAGTTATCGTGCGCCCCAAATGAAGATCGTATGCCAAAGTTATGCCCCCAGGAAGTTGATACACCAAACTACCCAAAACGGGGTCCACAAAACTATTTTATTTTCATCTTCCAAGGTTAGGGTTTTGGATTTTATTTATGTTAAAAAGGAATTTGGAGCCTCATTGTAACATCCATCTTCTTTCAAATGAGCATAGCCATCACATCTCTTCTCAAAGATAAGTTGCCACCATTCTAGCGAGTCTTTCACTCTGTAATTTTACAATTCTATACATTTCACTCATTAATAGAAATTGTGTATTATTGTATATATGTGCCTCTTGTTATATACATATTCTACATATCTATTATATTATTTTATCTCTTGCAATATCTTAGTATATTTCTTTATTATATCTCCGCTCTAATTTCATGCTCAAAATAATCTGGATCACTCATCATTAGAAAAAGTTGAGGCAAAAAATGGACCTCAAAACAAAAATGTGTTATCAACATCAACTTTAAAATAACCAATAGGATTCAAGATGATTATGTCAACCATAAGGGTAAACAGTTTTGGAGGGAAAGAAAAAAAATACTTTTTTTAATCACATTTTCTACTTATCTCCTTATAGGTTCACCCAAATTTCAAGTGTAGGCACACATTGGATGCATAATTTAATTATGCATACAACGAGTGATTACACTTGAAATTTGAGTAAAACTGTAAGGAGATCATTCAAAAATATGATAAAAAACAAAGTTTTCTTTTTTCCCATTTGAAAATTCACAACTCTTATTTTATTATTTAAACTCTTATTTTATTATTTTTCTTAGGAGGTCCATTTTAGACCTCAAAATTTCTATAATGAAGATCCTGTACTTCTACCTATTTTTTCTTGGAAATATCTACTCCTTCTGCTCCTTGTACATCTGTTAGGTCTTTGGTTGGACTATGGTCTTCTTCTATATTTACAAGGGTGGTAGGTATAGGAGTGATTTCCAAATTTTTGACTATTTGTGACCTGGTCCTAACTCTTTTGTTGGTGAATTGTTCTCTTTTATCTATGGAGTGGTTCTTTTACTTGATTTTAATAGGGTTGTAGTAAGGATTCCCCATCTTGATTAGGGTGGAATATACCTCCTTATCTCCCTCCACCTTGGTTCTCTTTTGAGCTCTCTTCTTCCTACTAGTTTCCACTTTTTTTTCTTTATTCTTTCTCCTAGAGTCTCTTATAGGGATGGATAATTTGACTATATCTTGGAGGGATATAAATTATTCCCTACTCATTTTGATGTACTTCCTCCCATCACACTTTTTCAAGTTGTCTTTCCAAGGAATCACATACAATCAGTTTTATTAATCCATGGTGGCTAATGATTCTTCCTTACCCTTTTGAACTTTGACACTTGTTTCCCTCAAGGATTATAATAAGAAGTATGGTACACTAAGATTATCTTCAATCTTTTGATGAAAAAAAAGTTCAACTAGTGAAGAAGTCCAAAGTGGTAAGCATATACCATACTTCACACTTCACCTTCCTTCACAAGTGATTTACTTCAAGAGGTGATATGCTACCTCATACCATGGTTCAAGTAGACTATCTATTTTCACCCCATTTTTGTTCTATTCCACTTCTTCACATGTAAGGAGGAATAGTTTATTATCATCCATAGTTGGTTGTAAACCCTTCTTATCTTAGGGTATCCCTATTGGTGTCCCTGACACTCTAACTATCACAGACTCATTCACTTGGATTTCCAATCCCTTCACCACAGTGGAGTATTCTTGGTATTTTATATGGTGGAGGTTTATGGAAAACTACATGGCTATAGTATCATTGTACCCCAATAGTATGTTGAAATAATCTAACCAATTAGATTGTTGGAATATCTACACTACCTCTGGATTGTTATAGACATTTGAAGCCTCATTTGCTTCTCTTTTTTTGAGCCTTAGTCCCATTTTGGATAGGTTCTTTGTGAAATATATGTTTGGTGAATCAACTTTCTTGGCTAAGTGTCTATTTATCAACCTATTGAGAAACCATTTCTTTGAAGTGGTGAATATTCTAATGGAGAGAAACTTTAGTGAGAAACTTGAACCTCCTATAAAACCAAACCCTTTTCTTGAAGTGGTGAACCCCATTGTGAGAAATCAAATCTGATGAGCTTCTTTATCATGCAGCTATATCTTGAGTTTTTGAAGTAGTTTTCTCCTACAATTCTAGGATCAGTGCATGCTATCTTCTTTGTTTCAACCCAATTACTCCTAGTTCATATTCCTTGTTGCTTTGTTTGAGCATATTTATCCTTGTAGTAAGTCAAATGAGTGGTGTACCCTGATTGATGTGATTGATACCTACTCATTATCCTTGTTGGATTGGAACTCTTTGGTGACTTATGTCAAATATTCTCTCAATTCTTCCCCCCCCCACCCCGCCCTCCAACTCAAGTATCAAGGCCCACCTTGATGAGTAACGTGGACTTCATTGCAAGTTATGAATATTAGAAATTGGGTTATGTCATGAAAATTAATAATGATTACATGAATTTAGAGAAGATGAAAAATACCATAGTAATTATTTGGATGAAGTGATTTTCATGTGGCCTATTGAACATCCGTAATTGTTGGAGTTGTTGGACTTTTCATGGTGATTATTGTATGCAGATAGATTATTTTGTTGAATTCAATATGGAGATAGAATGTCCTATAGAAATAAATGTGGAGACAGAACATACTATAGATATATTTGCATGGATTATCATGTAGAAACCAAGGCATATACTCTCCTATAGTTCCCTATAGAATGATAGTAGACAAACTCTTGTAGTTTCCTATAGGTTTTGGCACATACTTTGTTTTAGAATTATAGTAGACAAAATCTTGTAGGTTTCGATAGGTCTCTGACACAAAATATCCTATAGAAATATGGGTGCATAGTCCTCTATAGGTTCTTATAGAAGTGTAGGAATGCACTTTCATGTAGGTTCCTATAGAAATCTGTGTAAGTGGAAGAGAGTGTGATGTGAACCCTATGGATTGGAATGAATGATAAGATGATGTGGGTGAGTGAAATGAGTGGAGTGGAATGAAAAATGTAATAGTTAAATATATGAAATGCAAGGAAAATGTGAAATGGGTGAATATTTAAATGGAATGATCTAAAATTTGTGGTTATGCTTGGAGCTCAATATTTTGAAGTTGAAATCTTGTTTTGATACCTCTGTAGTGATGATTTGGAATATCTCTTTTGAACTTTGAAGATGGTTTTCATTTTATATCAATATTTGAACTCATACCTATTATGGGTTTGTGTATGTGTCATCCCTTATAACCCTCAAATTTGTTTAAAGTTTCTCCTTTTGAATTTCTAAACTTGATCTTCATGTGATCTATAATTAAGGGCTTGAGAGGAAGCCTCTGAAAATTGTTCGTACATGTTAGATGGAATTTTTTTCCTTTAATAAGTTTTGAAAACTAACATTTTTGTTGCCATTATTCTTTGTTTCCTTGTTTTCTTTGTAGGAATAAAATGTATTGAGAGTTATTCACTTGGAATCTTGATCATGACTACTTATGTATAAATAGTGTAATCTTGAAATCTATGTAAGATTGAAATATGATATCTCTAGTTATTTTGGTTTTCTTCTCTATCATTTTATCTATTGTAGAATGTTTTCTCCATTCGAATGAAGCATGTTAACCTTTGATACTTTTTGTAAATATATTCTATCGAGTTTCTTTAAAAATAATGATACATTCTGATTTCTAAAAACAATAATTCCTTTTAGTGGCTACTGCAAACCAAACTAGAAGGCCCTTGAAAATTTGATAAGATTTCAATCCTAATGTACATAGAAATGTAAATGCAGAGTAAACTTGAATACATCTTCTTGACTCAACTTTTGATTTCATGTGGA
>ML779617.1:804010-829102 GCA_009831015.1 Picea engelmannii | reverse complement strand
CTGGTAACTTAATCTTTTGGTAACTGTTTTCTCAATAATAAGTGTGGGTTTGGATCAAGTCGGATGACTGAATCATTTCTCACTCAAAACATGCATGAACACATTTAGATGGACAAGGCTTTCAACCACAAATGTTCAGAGAGCTTACAAATAAAGAGATGTGTGGAGAAATAATTATTATATCAGTAGAATCACATATAAATCATATATGAATGGCCAATTACAATAATCACAGGAATACTTGCAAAGTTTAACTTATGAATGCAATGATAAGATGACAGTTATCGGGCATAAACAAGCATAACAACATGAATATAATATTCAGGTGCAAGTACAAAATAGAATAGAAGATGAAATTTGAACAAGTTATGGCAAAAGAAGCTTGTATTACTTAATATGAAAATGAGAAGTTTGAGTACATAATATGAAAAAAGTCTCCAAAGTCGAACCCTTAGTTCCTATTCTACCTTTAGCTTTATAGCTTTACAATGCATTTTTGAGATCCTAAAAACATGGATCAAATATGCTAAAGATAGAAAGTCAAAATTCAGTTTGCAAAAGATATGGGATGATCCCCAAAAATTAGGTCAATCCCACATTTCATGGTCTTCATATCTTGTAGAATCCTTGTGCAATGCAGAATAGCCTTCCAAGGCTGATTGATGACTCTTCCAAGAGATAAAATTCGAATTTGCTAAGGTGTGCCAAAATCCTGATTTTCTGCCTTTGAAAAAGATACCAAAAATGATTAAAAAACCTCTTCTTTCCCTTATCCATCAAAAATAGCTATTGGATCTGATTTGATAATTCAACAACTATCCATTCAAAGAGGTTTCAAACCATTCCAACTCAAAAAATCCCGATCTGGGCAAAAATTCGGTCATTCTTGCAGTAACAGGCTTTCGGTGGTTAACATAGAAGACTTCTGGTTGGATTAACTACCGAAAGCACTGCTTTCAGTTGTTAATGAACAGTCGTCCTGTTCGCCTAAACCACCGAAAAGACAGGTTTTCCAGAAATAAACTGCCTTGGGAAAAATCGAATTTCTAAGTCGTGGAGAGTCTGTTTTGCATGCTTGAATAGTCGATTGACATCTAGAAATCCTAATATTTCCAATGGTACTTTCAAATCTGCATTTGGAGTTCGGGAAGGCAGTCAAAAGTTCCCTGCAAGATTAGGCATCATTCTTCAAAAAATTGCTAGTGCGTTTGATCGCTAACATCTGGCTCCAACTGGGATGGAGACCTCCCTGCGAGGTCTTCAAGAACCTAGCAGACCTTGTGCCTTTAGTATTGGGCATGGAGTCATTCAGCTTAATGTATCATCTGGATATTCTCCAAAGTTTGTTGTTATCTTTCACAATCTTCTTTATCTGTAACATGTCTGCTTCAAACTCCCCTGGAAATGTTATTTGCACATCGACATAGCATCTGTTGTGACAATCTCTTTATTGAGAAGAGAGGTGTTGGACATAGGCAGGATGGTTAGATCTGTAACCATGGTTTGGAAATTCAAGAATAACTCCAACCTTGAAGTGAGAGCATTGCAGGCAGCTTGAGGTGTTTGACTTTCCATTTTCCATCATCTCGTGAACCCATAACCATACATGACTAATGAAATTTCCTCTTGAAATTGCCGAGTCTTCTACCTGAAAATCTGGAATATCTCATGATATCTCCAATCTGATAGCAGGTGTCTTTGAAGGCTGGAATTTGACTGTTTCTATTGATGCTCTGCCACCTGCCTTCTTATCTTCGACTATCTTCAATCATTTTATTTATCACTGATTATGTGCCTGAAAATCTAGGATATACACTCCATTATTTGCCAGCTCTTATACCTGGAAAACTGGAATTTGGGCTAATTAGCAACCAAAAGGTCTGCTTTCGGTGGCTAATGAACAATTGATATGTTCACCTAAGCCACCAAAAAGCCTGTTTCAAAAACAGTTCACAAAATTGCAAAAGTACATTATCTCTTCATGTTCAACAGCCTTGATTTTGTGATCCTGAGAATGTTCCAAAGATCAGGTACATAGTGCCACTTGTTAAAATTGTCTATTAATTTTATGCTTCCATAATATGGACTATCGAGCTAATGCCCTCAAATCTGGTATTGATCGTCATGATGAATTTCAATCTTAATATGATCTTCATGGTTACTGATTTTATGCATTGAAATATGAGTTTTAACAACTGAAAATCTAGAAATAAATGCAATCCTTAGATGCTTGGCCACCTGCCAACTTCAACCTAAAATACTGGAACTTATCCAGGATATAGATATTTGTTCACGATGTCATGAAGCATCAACTTTCCCTTATGTCTCTCTGAAGATGTGTGCCTTCTAATGCTTCTCAACAAGCATCTTGCTCTGTTGTCTCGTCCATAGATATTGTGTGTCTTCTTACCAATGAAAACCATGACTAGTCTGCGGTACAAACTGGAGGTCGTGCAACTGGCTAGCGAAGTCCAAAAGATGAACCTATATGAAAAGAATGTCTGGAAGCTAATGGACGACTACTCATGCATGAAATTTCATTATGTTGTCCACTGAAAGGAGAAATATCAATCCCATATTCATTAGATGCAGAAGGTCTCATGGGTGGATGAAACCTCGAAATGATTGTGAAAATATCGGCAAGGTAGTCCCATTGAGGTGAGAATTTCCCTGGTTTATCCATTTTTGGAGTAAAGATTGGGGAACTTTTGACTTCTGTCTTCTGTTCATGTGCGTTTCCATCATCATAACTGCTCTCGACCTTCACAGTTGTTGGCTTCAATCTTATCCAAACAATCTCGAGCAATCACAAGATGATCTCTAACAAAATGGCCTTCTACTATGATGTGCTTCCATATACTCTGCATAGTAAAACCCTTGGCAATTAGCTGACACCTCCTTAGCACCTGTAACGCACAACTTTGTACAACAGGTCGACAACAATTTGTTTTCATATAACAAACTCTTCTTTGCAAAATCTTCGTGACTTCCTCACCATGACTCGAGCTTTGGCCTGTGGTAGATACTAACCCATGGCTTGTATTGATGACAGGTGTTGACTTGTAGGATGAAGGGTTGAGGTTGGTGCTCAATACTCAGATTCATAGTTACGTGGCTAGCTAGTGATCTTATGAGCAGTTAATAACCTCTGTCTTACAAATCGAGCAGCAACTCGCCACCTGTGCATAATTTTTATTTCTGATTCTTCCTCCTTAACGCCTGAAAATACCCTTTGTGATCTCTTCTTGCAGGTTTTTTGACATCTTTGCTCTTCTATCATGAATTTTGCCTTAGAATTTATCAAATACTCAGCTATCAAATGACACCTGCGCATTCAAGGTTAAGTAGTGGCATTCAATGGTATATCGAAGACACCTGGGACTTCAATTCTAGGCGCTGGAAGATAACTTTTAGAATTGTATATTTATATATATGCTTAATGTTGAATCCGATATAAACTAGGAATTTAGAATATACAGGTTTCATAAATACCAAAGCTTACAATGTGCTCGCTTAAAACTTGACTTGTGCTGTGGCTTTGGTCGGTGTGGTAGGTTGGGTCGATTTCCAAAATTTAGGATGAAAGTTGCTCACTAAAGCACACACACACCACAGTTATTTTGGAAATATTTCAAACAAACAAAAATATATATTTTTGTTTGAAAACCTAAAAAGATAAAAAACTTAGAAATTTAACCTAAATGACAGTTTATTGTCAATATTTTTGGAGTGCAAGTCAAAAGAGAGAATCACAAGAGTCTCGGGAAAGAACGATCAATGGAAACTTGATGGGGAATTGAAGATATGGATAAAGGAAAATGAGCGAAGACATTGACAAATTAAGCAAGAACGAATGCAAGTGCTTCAAAATTTACCAAACCATTTTTAGTGCTAACAACTGGTTCCAACTGGGATGGAGACCTCCCTATGAGGCTCCAAGAACCTAGTAGTTCCAGTTTCCTTGTCCATTGGGCTATGGAGTCAAATATCTTGTGCAACTGATTCCCTTAAAACTTGCAGCCTGCTCTGCTTATTAAAAACCAACCAATCACTGAAAAGAATCTATCTGCTCATATGACGAGCTTATTCTTTTGCCTACTTCTGCACTAACCATTGTACTGATGCTTAATCAAGTAAACTCATGCTTCCAATGAAGCCATGTCAGACAATGATTCACTGAACCTGTTCTTGATCTTGACCCCAAAAATAAAAGAATGTACATTGAACAGGAAAATAGTTTGAAGAGATGATAAAGCCGACTTTCATCTGACGGAATTTTTTTAACATATATGTTGCTCATAACTTCAAGATAATCAGTAACGGGATCATAAAAACCACAAAGAAATACCTCTTCTTGATGTTGTCCCAAATGACTGAAATGTTGTTGTTGGCTGCCTTTATTGATCTCGAGGTTGAATATAGGTTGTTGGACCTCTGCTGGAGAAACATGCATGATCAACTGTTGATCTAAACTTTTATGCTCATCATCTTCCTCTTTATTTCTACTGGAATTCCCCTTTGTTTGCAAAACTAAAAGTTGATGGTTGCCCTTAGTATTTGCTGCAGATCTGAAACTATCGCCTGCTGATATGCCAATCTGCTGATTATCTTTCAGGTTTTCAAAAGGGACAATCTGATCTTCATAACACCCTAAGTCAACAGATGCAGTTGGTACAATGCCAAAAGCATCACCATGGTTTTCGTAATGTGGATCAGCAATCCCTCGATTACAATAAGAGATATCTTCAGCTGATGTATCTCCTTTTTCTTTGACATCAGAATATTCAAAAGGGACATGTTGATCTTCATGATGATTTAAAACAATAGATACATCTAAAATAATGTCAGATGTTTCTGTATCACTGCTATCATAATCAATATTATTGAATGTCTTTTGATCTTCATGAAAAATACTATCTTCTGAAATAGATGCTTTATCACAAAACTGATTTTCATGACTATCAGAATCTTTATGAAGCGAAGAAAACTCATTACAACATTCTTCAAAAAGATGTTCAGCTGGAAAATAGTCTTTAAAAAACGAATTGAAAGCAGGATGAAAATCTGCCAAAGAGCTGATACTGGCAATAGGAAGAGACCGACACCAATCACGAGCAATTCCCTCTAATGAAAAAYTGAAAATCYGGATCTGAACATCCTCATGCACGACTTGCAAYCGATGCATGCAATCATGAAAATCCARCAAATGCTCAGCWGGTATTTCCCATTCTTCTCCTCGAAATCTGGGAATGCTTCTTTCCCATTCATCTCTACTAGGTACTGGATTAGGGAAACCAACAATCTTTGAAAAATCACAGAAGGCATACCTCTTAGCTAAGATCTTGTTCATTTCATACCAGTGGGGTTGCCAACAGATTTCCAAATAATGGAGTCGCCACTGAATCTGTCCTTCATGGAGTCGCCAGATAGAAGATTGCAACCGAAAATATGTCCATAATTTGTCTATCATCAAAGTTGGATCTTGTCGTCTCCCAGGGAAGCTGAGCTTTGATCTCCTCTCCCCGACAACGATGCCAATTTGTTATCACTCCAGAAAACTCTCCTAGGTTGTAAGTCAGAGATGCCTGATAACTTAATCTTTTGGTAACTGTTTTCTCAATAATAAGTGTGGGTTTGGATCAAGTCGGATGACTGAATCATTTCTCACTCAAAACATGCATGAACACATTTAGATGGACAAGGCTTTCAACCACAAATGTTTAGAGAGTTTACAAATAAAGAGATGTATGGAGAAATAATGATTATATCAGCAGAGTCACATATAAAACATATATGAATGGCCAATTACAATAATCACGGGAATACTTGCAAAGTTTAACTTATGAATGCAATGATAAGATGACAGTTATCGGGCATAAACAAGCATAAAAGCATGAATATAATATTCAGGTGCAAGTACAGAATAGAATAGAAGATGAAATCTGAACAAGTTATGGCAAAAGAAGCTTTTATTACTTAATATGAAAATGAGAAGTTTGAGTACATAATATGAAAAAAGTCTCCAAAGTCGAACCCTTAGTTCCTATTCTACCTTTAGCTTTATAGCTTTACAATGCATTTTTGAGATCCTAAAAACATGGATCAAATATGCTAAAGATAGAAATTCAAAATTCAGGTTGCAAAAGATATGGGATGATCCCCAAAAATGAGGTCAATCCCACATTTCATGGTCTTCATATCTTGTAGAATCCTTGTGCAGTGCATAATAGCCTTCCAAGGCTGATTGATGACTCTTCCAAGAGTTAAAATTCAAATTTGCTGAGGTGTGCCAAAATCTTGATTTTCTGCCTTTGAAAAAGATACCAAAAATGATTAAAACACCTCTTCTTTCCCTTATCCATCAAAAATAGCTATTGGATCTGATTTGATAATTCAGCAACTGTCCATTCGAAGAGGTTTCAAACCATTCCAACTCAAAAAATCCTGATCTGGGCAAAAATTTGGTCATTCTGGCAGTAACAGGCTTTCGGTAGTTAACATAGAAGACTTCTGGGTGGATTAACTACCGAAAGCACTGCTTTCGGTGGTTAATGAACAGTCGTCCTGTTCGCCTAAACCACCGAAAAGGCAGGTTTTCCAGAAATAAACTGCCTTGGGAAAAATCGAATTTCTAAGTCGTGGAGAGTCCGTTTTACATGCTTGAATAGTCGATTGACATCTAGAAATCCTAATATTTCCAATGGTACTTTCAAATCTGCATTTGGAGTTCGGGAAGACAGTCAAAAGTTCTCCTGCAAGATTAGGCATCATTCTTCAAAAAAATGCTAGTGTGTTTGATCGCTAACATCATGAAACCCATGCCCAAAAGTCTTCCCCTCATCCATAAAACCTCATCCATGTGACTTAGAAGGAGTTCCCCTTGGGAAACACCCCTATACTTAAGGTACAATTCACCCAATAGGTCGTTTTGTCAACCCTCCCATACCTAAAATTGGGAAATTGCATGGTGTCTTTGAGCATTAGTTTATTTTTATGAGGTGGTTTGTATGTACTTTCTTAAATGGCTCTTTTATTGATTTTATTTACTCATCATGATGCTTTGAATTGAGATCCTTGGAGGGCGTATCCATTTGTCATTGCAAGACCCATCTGGTGGATAGATTTGGAGGAACAAGCCTAGATTTTTGGATGATGATGATTTTCCTTTGGATTCCTAGAGAACACCTTATAGGACCTTTCCTAGCCCCCACATTCCAAACGATTTGATTGGAATGGATACAATATCACCTTCTTGGAGTTGATGTCACCATTGGGGATAGGGTTTGGTGGTGATGAAGTTGCTACTTGAAACTTGGCATGATTTGGTGGAATGATACTTGAGGAGGATATAGCACATGAGAGGGAGGCTTTATGAGCCCCAAAAAATTCAACCTTATACTCCAACGACTTTCTCAAAGGGTCAAAATATCACCCTTAGAGTGGTGACATCATTTTAGGGTTTCTATTGTGCACTTTTTAAAATTTAAATTTGAATTAAAGATGACTTACTTGTGTAAAGGGGAAAAATAAGGGTTGTTTCCCCCCCCCCTTTTTTTTAACCCTAATTTAAGTGGAAAAACTATGTTTAAGACTTTTTGTATAAATAGAGATCATTTGTATCTCATTTCATCATGGCTCTCCCATGTGGAGAAGGATACTTGGCTGAAATTTTCTCCCTTCTTGGGAAATTATCTTCATCAATTTTGGTTAAATTCTCTTTCTATGGTTTATATTTCCTATTTGTGGAAGAAGTGATGCATTATATCTCTTGGAGTACTTTTATGTCTTTATGGTGGATATTTCTTGGTTAAAGAAGGAGTTTATCGTGTTTATGCTTGCACTAGGTAAGAAATCCATTTTGTTGCTTCTTTATTGGTTACAAGTCTATTTTTCTAAGATTCTTGGGGAGTATAAGTGCATACAACCCCACCAAGGCCATCATTTTGTCTGGAAATAAGTTGTTGCACAAAGGAATACTAGGAGGAGCAAAAGGGTTTACACCCTCCTAGGGTTTTCCTTAGCTAGTTTTTCTTAACTTGGGGAGTAAAAAGGCTTGCACCCCCAAGGAGGTAGTACAACTAGATCTTTATCTTTTAAAGACTCCATAACCCAATATTTAAAGCCACTAATCTCTTGCATTGGAGAAATAAATCATTGCATTGGCATAAGTAGAACTACGAGATATTGGAATTGTTCAAGTTGGAATTTCTTCTACATGTTATAAGAATTCTTGTGCCCTAAGGGAATCCTCTTTTAGATAAGCAATTTTCTGTTGTAATAATTTTAATTCTACATCCATTAGGGATGCAACAAACCCTAAACACTTTCTTGAATAACTCACAATTCAACTGCCAAAAGTTGTTAATAATTTACCCCTACAATCTATTGGGCCTAGCACATCTTTTGGGTGGATTTCTTGTGAATTTTGGTGGCTGATTTCTTTGCTATAACAAGTTTTTTTCTAAATCCATAAAGATGCAATTATATCTCTACAATACTATTTCATTTCAGCCTTGCTTCATGCTAAAGTCTTGATCTTTCATACTTGAGTTAACTAGTCATTGCTAGCTTGTCTCTTGCAATATTAAATAGTATTTTAGCATATTTATTTGCATCTCTCGTTATGAATTTATTTCTGATATATATTATTGTTTATTTATACAATTAGGGACAACAAGATTAATTTTATTTTCCAACATAATATTGGGCTTGTATCTTGGTTTTCCTTGTGTCTCGTGCATGTACAATCACCTCTTGGAAAATATACTATGTTGTGGCATATATTATACCATCTACAAGACTCTTTTCAAGCCCTTTTCACCTTCCATGATTGACCTATAGGGGGACTCTCCTTCATCTCTTCACTTTCCATCTCATTTCCCCCAAGGTCACCAAGATTCACCCCTTGAGGTTATTACTTAATATCTAAAGTGACGAGAATACCCGCCTAAGGTGAAAGTGGGTAGGTGTTCTCTTATTTGTCACCATTTTGTGGTTGGGTCGGGATTTCCCCAACCTACAACTTGTGCGATAACATTTTGGTGCCATTGTCGGGGAGGATTTTGAATCCTCTTTTGAACCCTAGCAACACTTTGGAAAGCTGTCCCAAAGACTTTCCCTGTCTTTCCTGGAGATTCTATATAAAAGACGCTCCCTTTCCACATTTGATGAGCTCTTCTTGAAGCTCATCTAGCAGCTCCACCTTCCCAAGAACCCACATTTCCCTTTCTTTCCTTTTCATCCTCTAATAAGCCTTGAACTCTTGAAAACTCCATTGAGGAACCTTTTTGGTCAATGGAATCATGGCACCATGGGATGAACCCTAATCCAGAACTTTTCATGCCTCGAGAAGGGAATTTTACAGATCGAAAAGGAAAAGGTTGCTAATAAATTTGTTGAGGAAATGATGAATCATATAAAAGAATTAATTCAAAAATATACTGAAGAACTTTCCCTTGAGGATGAAGAAATTCTTGAAGGACATATATATGAATAAATTCACCAAGAAGATCTCGGTGAATATCCGGATGAGACATTTGATGAAGATGAAATGCTCATATCTTCCCTTCCATTTGATGAAGTCATCGAGGCCTTTGTTCCTCCTGCACATCAAGAAGAGAACATGGTGAGTTGTAATCCTTTTGAATATATTCATGAAACTTTATTCCATGACTTTGGAAATGGACAAGTATTTGAGGAACCCTTGGATGAAACAAATCCTTTTTGGAAAACACAAACAAAACATCCTGCACTAAGGATCAAGCCCCTCATGATGAAAAGGCGATGGAGGGGCATGTCTATAAAGGGAAAGAAGAATCCTGGTGAATTGCAACATGTTGATACATCTTTATATTTTATCTCATTTGATGAAGGTGAGGTTGTCCAACCTTACTTTCTTCCTATGCATGAAGTTGAAGAAGCAATTATTCCCAATAGTGAAGAAATTGAAGATCCAGTTAAAGCCTCCCTGGACCCTGCTCTTCCTGCACACGAAGACAAAGAGATGGTAATTTTTTGTCACATTGATGGTCATATGAAATAAACCTTGGATATGGTTGATGAGCATGCAGACACTTTCATACATACTGGGAGACGTACATGTGATTCTTCTTGTTTCATTTTTTATAGAGACCCCATTGAAGATATTGAGGGTAGTGATGAAGCAAGGGGGTTTGATTTTTCATCTTAAAGAGATTGGTATTCATGCATATAAGATTCAGATGTTTGGAAACCTAATGATGATATGGTTATATATTTGTTTCGTCTATTCGAGGATGATCTATCGCAACATTTTTAGAGTGATTTTCAGTCATCCTTTTGGAGTTGTGATGCAGATCTTTTTGGGGATGCAGACTCATTCTATGAGGAATTTCATCCACCTTCATCCTCACTTCTATATGAAAACCAGGATGTGGCCATCCCAGAGGAATACAATAAACACTCTATAAAGATAAATTATTTTCATCTTGGGTATTTTTGCGAGGGTTCCTAGATGAAGAGGCAATGTTTTTCGAGACCTGAGCCTGCCCCTTACCTCATTTCTTCTTCTCATGCAAATCATGGGGTATTCTTGGGATATCTTATGTTTTCCCAGTCTCAGGAATAAACGATCATGATGGGGATGAATATGAGCCATCGTCTACATATAGTATCCCTCTTCATAGATGGATTGACCAAGCTTGTGGTTACACTTTTAGGTAGGATGATCAGGATGATGGTTTCTATTTCCAACATGATTTCCTCCCTCCCACCAATATCCATGAGTTTAATATTACGATTGATTATGTATCTATTTATGCTCATGATCATTTTTTTCTAGACTTATATTTGTTGTTTCACATGATTAAGCACAGGGGAAGATACTTTGATGATATGATCAATTGCCTGCATTGGTTGTATGTCTTCACCTAACATCATCTATCACCTGATATTCAGGGCCCCAAGGCCCCTAGGTAAGTAGGTAGGTCATCTTGCTTTCCCTTCATTTGCATCTTAATTTCTCATGTTAGTTTAGATGCATTTCATGTTTCACTTTTCTCTACTTGCATATTGATTTCATGCTTAGTTTAGAAATTTTTGAAAAAATAATAAAATTTTCATTTATAGATTAGTTTCATTTTTTGTTTTGATGTATATGAATGAAGGGTGATAGAACCACCCTAGATTTTATAGTGTTTTGTTTTAGTGTAGGAACAGGTCTACCAAGAGATGTTGCCGTTATCATGTACTCTACGGTGAGCACATGTCCCCAAGTAGGAGGTAGATTTTATCCCCATTTTGTGGGATAACTAAGGAGATCATGTCTCGAGGCCCTCATGTTGCAAACATGGAGTACCAAGATAAAACTTGACCAGCAGTATCCAATTGCACAGACAGAGACCCACCTCACCACCACAGTTCCAGGTTCGTCATGACAGTATCCACCACATTACTTGGCCTCCGAAAGACATTGGGTATTGCTCCGTGAGGTACAATTCAAGTATTATGGTGAGTGTCATTTCAATATTTGAGGAATTTGAGTTTGTTACATCTATTACTTCTTTTTATTATGTGACATTTGATTGGAAATTATGCTCTTTTCCATGTTTTAGCTTGGTGGTTGACATTTCTCCCTAGTAAGTGGGTCACCCTTAGGGATAGGTATGATACTGGGAGGTCCTTTTCACGATTCATCGTGCCATTCTCGGCCATAATTTCCACTTTCTACACTTCATCCCCTCATCTCCTCACCTTGTGGGTTTTTCGGGTGTACTGACCCAAGAAGGGGTTGTCCCTCACTTCATGGGAAGAAGGAGATGAAGGCCCAAAGGCTTGTGGCTGGAAAAGATAAAATCATGATTATGAACCTTCCATATGCTCGCCCAAAGAGGTCTTGATAGAAATGAAAAGATTCTTCTAAAAAAAATCAAATACCCGTAAAAGAAAATTAACATTATGTAAATGTCCCCACTTGTTGAGGTGTGTACACTTATGCGGTGTCCCTTTATTTCATGGCATATGGAATTTTGTGTACATATAGATTCAAGTGGCCTTGTCATATTCCCCCCCCAATATAATTGATTCACCAATAGGTATTACCCAAGGTTTTGTACTATTAATTAATTAATGGCAATCAATGGGCTTTGAAAAAGGATGCATTGAAAACAAAGGTGCAACACACCCTCTACAAAGGAGCCCATAAGTGAGACACTACAACCCCTTTTATGTCATGAACCCTATGCCCAAAATTATTCCCCTCATCCATGACACATCATTCACATGATTTATAAGGAGATACCCTTGGGAAACACCCCTAGACTTAAGGTAGGATTCACCCAATAGGTCATTTTGTCAACCCTCCCATACCTAAAATTGGCAAATTGCATGGGGTATTTGAGCATTAGTTTATTTTGATGAGGTGGTTTGGATGTAATTTCTTAAATGGATATTTTATTGATTTGATTTAGTTATTATGATGTTTTGACTTGATATCCTTGGAGGGCGTATCCATTTGTCTTTGCAAGACCCAACTGATGGACATATTTGGAGGAACAAGCATAGGTTGGGATTCCATGGGGCTTGAAGCCCATAAGTTGGATTCCAACGACCCACTTTCCTGATGATGATTATTTTCCTTTGGAGGCCTAGAGGACACCTTAGAGGACCTTTCCTATCCCCCACATGCCAAATAATTTTCTTGGAAGGGCTAAAACGTCACCTTCTTGGAGTTGATGTCACCATTGGGGCTGGGGTTTGGAGGTGTTGAAGTTTCTACTTGACACTTGGCATGATTTGGTGGAATTATACTTGAGGAGGATATAGCGCATGAGAAGGAGGATTTGTGAGCCCCAAGGACTTCAACCTTATATTCCAACGAATTTCTCAAAGGGTCAAAATGTCACCCTTAGAGCGGTGATGTCATTTTAGGGTTTCTATTGTGCATCTTTTAAAATTTAAATTTGAATTAAATATGAATTACTTGTGTAAAGGGGAAAAATAAGGGTTGTTGTCCCCTTATTTTTTGTTTACCCTAACTTAAGTGGAAAAACTATGTTTAAGACTTTTTGTATAAATAGAGATCATTTGTATCTCATTTCATCATGGCTCTCCCATGTGGAGAAGGATGGATGAAATTTTCTCTCTTCTTGGGAAATTATCTTCATCTCTTTTGGTTACACTCTCTTGCTATGATTTATATTTGCTATTGGTGGAAGAAGTGATGTGTTATCTCTCTTGGAGTACTTTTCTTTCTTTATGGTGGATATTTCTTGGTTAAATAAGGAGTTTATCTTGTTTATGCTTGCACTGGGTAATGAATCCATTTTGTTGCTTCTTTATTGGTTACAAGTCTAATTTTCTAAGCTTCTTGGGGAGTATAAGGGAATACAACCCGACCAAGGCCATCATTTTGTCTTGAAATAAGTTGTTGCACAAACGAATACGAGGAGGAGTAAAAGGGTTTACACCCTCCCAGGGTTTTCCTTATCCATTTTTTCTTAACTTGGGGAGTAAAAGGTGATGCAGACCCCCCCCTTCTCCCCTCGGGGCTGCGTGACCTCCCGGTCTAGGATCGTTCACACCAAGGATTCAGATCGACTCTTAGAGCCTCTACTGGACCCCAAATCAACTTACATAGGCCCCTTCTCCAAATGCACAGGTTGTATGGCACCTGCGGGCCCTCTCCTGAGCATTGTTCAAATTTCAATGCCAAACAAGAGCTAGCTCCTCTATGGCTAAGCCCGGTCCTTCACGTGACCACAAAATGCGACCGTGGACCATCTCCCTTCATGAATCCACACTTCAAAAATTTCATGAGTTGCTTTCTCTCTTTTCCTCGATTTCCGAATCAGAGAATTCTCTAGGCAGATGCTACCTCCTCCCGCTAGGCTCCTCTCTCCATACGAACTCGGGCTCTGACCCGGGGCTTAATCTTCTAGGCACTTCACGACTTCGCACTTCGGAGGTTTTCAACTGTCCTCCTTGTGAATCTTTCGAAGTCTGAATCCTCGAAGTCTCGAATCTGCTTCCACCTATCTCCCTTGATGATGGATGGTCCCACTGCCTTCGGGACTTTGAGACTTCGTAAGCCCGCTCTACTGTGAATTTTGAAAGAATTAAATCCCATGCACTTACCTCTGGATCCAATGGTGTTGGTCCATGCACTCCCAGATCCGACAGATAGGATATGTTCCTCTCCTTTGGGTGTCTAGATGTAAAATCCAATGGTCTATATCTCTTTCTCTGCATCTGTTCTGACGACAGTTGTTCCTCCTCCCTCCCGAGCTTTCAATTTATCCCGACTTGGAAGAATTCCTAAGTGTCAAGGTTGCAACCTTTAATATTTCTCCTGCAAGCCCGAATACTTTGGGTCTCATCCGTGTTTCTGAAAACACTATCTCTCATGATACTTCATCAATGTAATTTTCCCTCGCCCTGACGCACACTTGTGTTATGCATGCAAAATTTGCACTACTCCTCATGATCTTTGGGACTTGGAATAAGTCTGACCCTTGTGCACCCTTTGCACTATCTCTTCTGAGCTTCTCGATATGGCTCAAATTTCCAAAGGGTCTCGACCCTTTCACTTCCTTAGAATAATTTTGGTGCCCTCCTGGAACACTCTGCGCTCATCTCTTGATATTCTTGAACTTGAAACAAGTTCGTGCCTCTATGCACACTCCTTGTGCTTTGACTAGCCTCCAGATGGTTGTCTTTCAACACTTCATTCGAGTGTTGGCCTGGTGTACTCCTTGCACAGGTATTCCTCCAGAGTATTCAAAAAATCTGTTTCCTCCTTGAGCTTCAACTGCTCAGACCTCGAAGGTCTTTGTCCCTTCCTCTCCTCAAAGGGATTTAAGTGCCCTCTTGGCAATTTCTGCTCAAGAACTCCGTGTTGAGCTTATAGAGTGTTCAATAACCCTGTGAGTTTCTTCTCCTTGAAACTTCTCTTTTGGAACTTGAAATGGAGTTCACCTGTGCACTCCTTGCACTCGCTTGATGCCCACCTGACAGAGCTCTACAGCGTTTCTAGTGACTCTGTCTCTCTGTGCTTCCTCTGCACAGTCTCTCCTCCAAAGTATTCAGTAAATATGAGTCTCCTCCTGATTTTTCAAACTATTCTGGTGTGCCCTCCTGGCATGTTCTCTCCTGAACTTGATTCGAGATTCATATACACACTCCTTGTATTGGCTACAGAGCTTCGATACCCTGTTGTGCACACCTTACACAACCTAAAGAACCCATAAATAATTCTAGCAAATTCACAAATAGAGAAATTCTATCTATCCCTGCAGATGAAATATATCCCAAGAATCTACAGTATACATTCATATAATGACAAATGAAATTCACTCATAAACATAAAAACACACACAGAACCATATACAGGAAAAACTGCTATGTATTAATCTCAGAATGTCTATACAAATGTTAAAAAAAACAGGACTGCAACAAAGTCTTAGTTCTCTCCTCTCATGAGCTCTCTACTCGGTCCTCTACATGCTAGGTCTTATATGTTACCTTTTTTCTCGTGAAATTAGATAAAAAAATATTTTTACAAAAGAGGGGTTTTCTCGAGCTCTCCCTTCAAGCTACCTACTCTCATTAATTACATTGAATTACATTCAATGGCCATCTAGTCCGAATCGGATCTAGATCTTATCAACCTATCAAATATTAAAGGTGACATTATCTCCTATATTCTCAAAGGCATAACTCGGCTCTACCAAGCCTCACAACATTTAATTGCATTTAATTACAAATTGAAATTTGAAAATGAGGGCAAAATTAGAGGACAGGTGCCTCTCCCCTCCTTGAATGCACTTTGATGTGTTGTCTAGTTGATACGTTGTTGAGGTGGAGCGATGCTTCGACATCATATTCCACTGCTGTGAAAAAATCATGAGCTCCTGTTCATGAGCTCCTTCTCATGAGCTCCCCAACTCTGTTGAAATCTTCCTGGATCACAAACGCTCCTTTGGAGCTGTCCTCCTGCTCCACTGCTTTGTTGTTGGTGGTGGTGCTTATTCTCCTCCCCTGCTACTATGGCAGACTCTCCTCTTCTTAGTTTCCCTTTGCTGACTGCTTCTTGCACTAACCTCAACATCAACCTCAACATCAACCTCATGATCTCCTCAATTACCTCTTCCAGCTGTTCTGTTAGCAGGCTTCTCCTTCCATGTGGACTGCTCTACTGCATCTCCTCCTTGTCAATGGGTAGATCAACCTGATCTCTCTTGCTGTTTTCTTCATATCTTGTGTCCTTAGCATGCCACTCTGTTGCATACTCCAGTTTTGCAGTCTCATCGTTGAGATGCTGCTCAATTTCTCCCTCTGACAGATTTTCTTCTACCAGTTCTCCTGTTGGCATACCTCCATCTTCCTCCAACTTCTCCTCAGATTGGAATTCTTCTCCATCTAGTATCACTGTCTCCTGGAATCCATCTTCTGGTTTTGGATTGTTCAACCAATCCTACAACATCTCCAACTCCTTCTCCCATGGAGTGAGAATCTTAACTGCATGCTCTTATTCTTATGTTGGGGAAGACATTAGTATCTTCTCTTCTATGATAGTCATTGTTGGTTGTCCTTCTTTTGTTGTTGCATCTACAATGTATACTCTGGCCTCAACTAGGCTATGTGGAAGGAATTCCTCAATTCCTCCAATGATCAAAATTCATTTCTGACTCTCCTTTATCAACTCTCCTTGCTGATATGAACTCCCAGCTGAGTTCATCTCTCCCTCTTTGTCCACCTGGAAATCTGGCGTTTCTCTTCTTCCCTCCTGGCAGTCTAGGAGATAATTAGCTAATCTCTTTTCCTCATCCCTGAGGCTTCTACCAATCTATGGTTCGGAAATGCAAACCTGCTCCTCTGTGTTACTGAGTTTTTCAACTTCCCTAAGCCATATCCTTGCTATCTGTTGCTACCTTCTAGAAAACAACTCCTGAACATGCCATTTTTCCTTCTTGTTCAGAGGCCATTCGTACCTCTAGTGTACCTTTTCCTCCTGTTTCATCTTCAGTTTCAGCTTCTCCATTTCCACTCTTATATCCTTGAGCTCTTTATCCACCTCTGCCTTGCTTTTTCAGCTGGCGGTCCTTGTCTTTACCACGCCTATGGCCTTCAGTAGCCATATTCTCCCTCTACTTACCCTCTTGACATGTCTGATGTTCACTCTGATACTGAGAGCATCTCCAGCTTCTCCTTCACCTGAAATATACAGACGAAAATTGTACTTTGATACCACTTGATGGTATCAGATTATCTCCTTTCATTGTCTCACCTTTTCCTGTTGTCTGCAAGAAAAAATTAGGCTCTGATACCACTTAATGGAGACCCCCCCCTTCTCCTAGACCGGGAGGTCGCGTAGCCCTGAGGGGAGAACGGGGGGGGCGTCTGCATCAAAAGGGCTTACACCCCCAAGGAGGTAGCACAACTAGCTCTTTATCTTTTAAATACTACATAACCCAATAGTTAAATCCACTAATATCTTGCATTGGTGAAATAAATCATTGCATTACAATACGTAGAACTACGAGATATTGGAATTATTCAAGTTGCAATTTCTTCTACATGTTATAAGAATTATTGTGCCCTAAGGGCGTCCTCTTTTAGCCAATAAATTTTTTGATGTAATAAGTTTAATTCTATATCCATTAGGGCTGCAAAAAACCCTAAACACTTTCTTGAATAACTCACAATTCTACCGCCAGAAGTTGCTAATAATTTACCCCTACAATCTACTAGGCCTAGCGCATCTTTTGGGTGGATTTCTTGTGATTTTTGGTGGCTGATTTTTTTGTTGTAACAAGTTTTTTTCTACAACCATAAGGATTCAATTACATCTCTGAAATACTATTTCATTTCAGCCTTGTTTCATGCTAAAGTCTTTCTCTTTCATACTTTAGTTAACTTCTCATTGCTAGCTTGTCTCTTGCAATCTTAAATATTCTTTTAGCATCTTTAATTGCGGCTCTCGTTATCATTTTATGATTATATATATTACTGTTTATTGCTGCAATCAGGTACAACGAGGTTAACTTGCTTGTCCAACATAATATTGGGCTTGTATCTTCGTTTTCCTTGTGTCTCGGGAAGGTACAATCACCACTTGGAAAGTCTACTATGTTGTGACATATATTCTACCATCTACGAGACTCTTTTCAATTCCTTTTCACCTTCCATCATTGACCTATAGGGGGGATCTCCTTCATCTCTTCACTTTCCATCTCATTTCCCCCAGGGTCACCGAGATTCCCCCCTTGAAGTGATTACTTCATCTCTAAAGTGACGGGAATACCCTCCTAAGGTGATAGTGGGTAGGTGTTCTTTTAGTTGTCTCCATTTTGTGGTTGGGTCGGGATTTTCCCTACCTACAACTTGTGCATTAATAGGGAGCATTTTTTTTCCAACCATTTTTATTTGTTGAATATGGAGTAGATTGGTGAACTCCTCTTTTGCCATTAGCTTCTTGTAAAATTTGAGTTCGTGTCCATTGATTAACAGGGGTATCTTTTCTTCATTTGTTGTTTCGATCTTAATCAAGCCATTGCCATAACACGTGTCCACTTAGTCTGGTGTTGGTTACTACTCTCTTGCTACTTCTTAGGCTGAACCAAGTTCAGATCTGAACAAGATTCCATCAAATCCCTCTAAAACTATCGCCCCCCCTGGTAAACCAGAAGGCAACACAGTACACAGGGTGCATTGTGTAGTCTCACCCGAGATAGTTCTATGGGTGGCTGCAATGCTCATGTGCTTGCAGCCTGGGAATGAGTGGGGATATGGGATTGTACTCTGTGATCTTCATTCATATATTATATCCTTCATTCATACTAACTATTCTGTCATTCATACATACAAATCAATCGTTCTAACTAAGTCATTTATGCATTTATATAATAGCTAACCATTGATAGTAAAGGAATAAACAATGACCAGTCCACATAACACATGATCTACTATGGTTCACCCCCTCCTAGGCTATGTCCACAAAGATTTGGCTTCTTTTCTCTTTTATTATAGTTTCTCCAAAGTCATGGTGCTGCGCGCATTAAAATTCTCCCTCAGTTGGGTCAAGATATTTAATGAGGTAGACTAGATCACACCAGGCTCCCCAGCCTACGATATAACCCTCAAGATCTACCCTACTTACTCTCTACAAATTAACAACTTATCACAAGAACAGGTTATGCATACAATGTTCTTCTGCGATAAGACATCCTCTAACTCCAAACTCTAGGAGCAACCAACCCACACCCCGACCTAGAATCCCTAGGTCTTTATTTATACTCACATATTAGTTTGACAATTGTTACGATGTTTTCCAAAACCCTAACCCTAGCATGGTTAGGTCTTCTTGCATGCGCTCCTTGCATGCTTTCCTCCTTTTCATGTGGMTTTACCTTGTACGTRCTACTTTTCCTGCCAGTTGTCTTTCTCCCACTTTGTGCTTTTCTTTCCCAAAATATCATTTTCCCCAAAATGGGCCTGCGCCCAACAGGCCCCCAACACTGACATGTGGCTCGTCCCGAGCCACCTAGGMTTTGTGTGCTCCCTCAATAGCCTCTRCTAGATTGTGGAACTTGTCTGCAAGTTCCCTTCCTCGTGTTTGGACTTGCACGACCTTTTCTGTGAGAGCTTCTAATGATTTCACTGTGATCTTTTCCTGGATCATTGTTGCACCCTCTGCATGTGATTTAGCCATGTTCCTCTTTTCCTCCAATTGCGTGATCAATTGTGTTGGTTTCTCTTGAAGAGGTTCCATCTACGTCTGTCTTTCCTGCTTCTGTGTCTGTGTTGCTATTAGCTCTGCTTGAAACTTCTTCATGTCTTGTGTTCACTTGAGACACTCAATGATACTCATTGTTTTCTTCCTCTGCTTGAGGTCTTGGATGGTTGTGCTTATCTTTCCTTCTTCCTAGTCCCACTGCTGGAACTGTTCATCTTCCTCCAATGCTGTCCACAACTGGGCTGCCCTATCAAACAAGTTCACAACTATGTTGACTTGTCTTTTCATTTTGTCCATTTTTCCTGCATCTTCTTGTCTCCTTTCTTCTTTCACCTACGGGGGAGTTGCAGGGATGAGTTTTTCCTTGAGGTTTTCGATCTTCTGTCGATATTGATCAATTGTTTGCACAATGTGATCAATATTCTGCACTGTGTTGGGATCTGTTACTTGCACGTTGTTTGGGATTCTGTTATAGGCTGCAGTCACTCCCTGCTCGAGCCTGTTTGCGCGATCTTTCTATTCTTATTTCTCCGCAGTCAGCTGGTTGCATGTAATTTGTAGCATTTTCGTGACTCCTCTTCCCACATATAGGTTTGTGGCATCTGTGTGGGCCCTCAACTACAATTCCTACATGACACTCGCTTTTAGCATGTATAGAGATTTTGTGGGTATCTGTGACATTATTATGTCCAACTCTTCGACCTCCTGCAGTGGTGTCTACATTGTTTCAGGATCAAGCCTGATCATTTCACGCATGACGGTAAATGTGTCACTGCTCTGGACAACAAATTGTACCATCTCTTCATCTTGCTTCTGCGTAGGTAGCCTCAGTACCGCCTTCTACTGCTGCACGGTGCCCTGAGATTATGCATGGCCCAATAACTGTTGTATATTCTCATGGAATTCTATTATCTTAGCCATGATTTGTTCTCTTTGTGCCTCTATTGTTTTGACTGCTTCCTCACTCGTGTCTTGGACCTTGTCCAAAAAGAGCTTTGCATCATTCCAAGTGAGGGTGATGTTTGGGTCCTCTGTGTCATATTTTCTTTTTCCACGCACATATGTTCCTTGTGTGGCTTCCTTTGCCGATTTTGAGGGTTGTGCCCCTCTAGTTGTGCCTGGGCCTATTTCCTGCTGACCCTATGTTGGATTATTTGTCTCAGCCTGTGGTTGGCTTCCTGTTCATGCTGTTGTGGGCATTCTCCTTGTTTTTTTCAGGATTGCACTCGTACTTTTCACTGTCTGCGTTGTTTTTGTCTAAGTATTACCAACTGGACTCCTTGTTCGTGCTGACGAGCGTACCTTAATTGTGTATTTAGGCTTAGCGAACTGTGTCATACCTATCTTGGTGGTGGGTTTTGTTATTGGTTGTTGCCACTTTACAAACCAATCTTTGATGATCCACTCCACTTCCTCCCTGGTCACGCAGTACTGCATTTTTATCCATGCTCCCTTGGGATCCCTTGCATATTGGATCCATGTGTGGTGTTGGGATGCCTTGAACTTCGCAATCCCCTCTATTTCTTGTGAAACTTCCCTCAATATGTGCCATGTGTTAGAAATGTACTGTTGAATTTATTCTAGCAACATGGAAAACACTGTGTTGTTTTCCTGCTACGCTTTTTTGTCCTTCGCCTGCCAGAGGGACTCGTACCTAGCTGCGTAACACTTCCCCATCCTTTTGATGAAGGCGTTTTACTTGGGCTCCTACCACCCTGTGAGAGCGACCAATATTATCAACCATGAGTAATGGAACTTAGTTCAATTATCCTGCACATCGTGGCAGTCCAGTAGGAATTGGTTCAATAAATATGGTTCCCAGCTGAACATCATCCCTTTTGCGCACTATGTTGCCACTGCGATTACACTTGTAGGGGATTCCTCTTGGTGGAAATTCCTTAGTAGCTTGCACGCTATCAGTTTGCTGGTGAACCTCGTCATGTCATCATTGATTTTTTTTATAATGAGGCCTCTAGTCCCCCATGTCGTGTCGAAACGTGCCTTCACCTACTCTACCAGTTCCTTCTCACGTGTCTTGTTTTCCAAAAAATATTATGGATGCGCGCCAACTGTGGGAAATCCTGTAATATTGGAAATGAGTGCCATGTCTATCTGTACATTCCTTTCCATCCATAGGATGCCCCCATGGACTCAGGCCACTAATTTCTTCATGTAGAGACCGACATTTTTGCCTCGCCCGAAGTGGTTAATGTCCAACAAATTCATGATGTTGGAGTTGTATAGCCCCGTAATCCACTGCGCAGGCTCTAATACTAGCCTTTATAGGAGTCCAATATCCCCTGTGTTGATCAAATAACTATCCTCGACCAACTCCAGTAGTTTTTCTACGTTGCGCATGTCATGGTCCAAGTAGCGCAACTTGGGCACTTTCCCCAACATGTCCTCGATAGTGGGGACTGCATCTAGAATGAATGGTAAGGAAATTTCTAGACTCTCGAGGGTCTTTATTTTCTTCCCCATCATGGATGTGCCTTCCTCAGTGACTTTTGCACCCTCCTCATCCCTAGGTGAGTCTGGTCGGTCTTTTATGTCCTCAACCAAGACTTCTTATCGTGACTGGGACAGTCTTGGTTCCTCCCTGTCAATCGGTCTTGCAATTTCCTCAGGGTTAGGGTTTGAAACCCCGTTCCCAAATACGGAGCTCTACCCTACCTTTCCTCACTGCGTTGTAGGGGGATCTTCCTCAACCCACATCGAGCTACTAGACTCTATCTCCAAGGTGGTCACATCCTTGATCTCGATTATGGTCTCGGGTTGTATCCTTTCCTTGCGCCTCTGATATTGTCGGGTGACCTGGATAAAATGGCCTGACAACCTCGGGTTCGATGGATCCATCCTGTGCGACTGTCATAAGCTTGGGTGGCTACAGTGACGATTTCAAAATTGGGGCACAGATTCTTCTAATTGCTCTGAGCTCAAAATTCTCTAAGTGTTGAATAATTGCGCACTTTTCGCCCTTTATAGACCTTTTCGCGGTCATTTTTCACTTTTTGCGTACATTTGTGCCAACTTTACTTTTTACTACACGTTGTATTCTTATATTTGGCGCGGTAACTCCCGCGCACAACTTTTTCTGTGTTTTTGCATTTTCTGTCGTTTGTAATTTTGCATTTGTTTTTCTTCCTTTTTCACTTTTTGTTTGGTTTTGTCATTTTTTTGTTTACTATGGTACACTATATACATACTTGCCTTACTGCGTTGTCCATGTTTATACTTGGTGAGGTTGACATTCCATGTACATATTTAGTTGACTCCCATTGATCATTCCATTTAATTCGATTCCTGCTAGATCCTTTAGTCACACAGATCATCTATCTATGACATGCTGGACTTCATATGGCCCTAGCCAATGCATTCTAAATTTACCCGGATGTTGAAAGATTTTTTTGTCATATAGAAAGACTAAGTATCCTTCCTTGGAACTTTTCTTCTTGATATGTATGTCATGCCAAGCTTTGTCTCTGGATTTTTGTACTTCTTGGTGAAATCCTACGAGGATCCTATCCTCTTCCATCTGCATGAGCTAACTTAGATTTTATTCTATTGTGCCTCATTTTGTCATGTTAGTAATGGTTGTGATGCCCAGACTAGGTACCAAAAATTCCAGTGGTACCACTGCTTCATGTCCATACACCATCCTGAATGTTGTCTTTCCTATCAACTTTTTACATGTAGTTCTATATGCCCATAGTACTGCTGGTATTTTCAAATTCCAATCATTCCTGTTAACATTGTAGATCTTTGTCAAGGAATTCTCCAAGATCTTGTTGAAGGCTTCTACTGTTCCATTTGATTAAGGGTGGTATGGTGTACTCTTCTGATGATAGACTTCAAACTCCTCAGTCATATCCTTGATAGTGTTGTTGATGAAGTGAGTACCTTGGTCACTCATCAAAATCCTTGGATATCCAAATCTAGTGATTACTTTCTCAAAAAAGAAGTGTGCTACTGTTTCTGCGCTGCAATCTTTGAATGGTGTTGCTTCTACCCATATTGTTAAGTATTATGTCATAGTAATGATGTATCTAGCTTCTGACCTTCTTGTTGGTGGATGAATTAGTCCAAAAAAATATATAGCCCATTTTTTAAATACCTGCAACGTCATTTGTGTTTTTAAAGGCATCTTATCCCTTCTGTTTGGTTTTCCAACCCTTTGAAAAACATCACATCTCTGGAAATATTCCTTTGCATCCCTATGAATTGTTGGCCACCGCAATATTGTGTGCAATACCTTCTACGCGGTATCTTTTCCTGCATAATTTCCTCCAACTATTCCTTCATGGGCTTCTGCTAAAATTCTATGCCTTTCATGCCCTAATACACATCTTCTCAAAATGTTGTCTACGCCCATTTTGTATAAGTGTCCTACAATCAATTGATAGTCTACATATATGACAACCAAATTTTTCTTCTACACAGTGTTAAACTCTTGTGGTGCAGTCCCTGTACTCAGATATTCAATAATGTCAACAAAGTATTCATCAACTATCTGGACTGAAAATAATTGTGCATCAAGGAAGTTGTCCTCTAAGTTTGTAGGTTTCTCTCCATTGGTTACCCTTGACAAGTGACCTGGTCCTGCATTCATCTTCCCTATTTTGACTATCACTTCAAAATAAAATTGTTGAAACAACAGTAGCCATACATAGATCCTCCCCCCCAACACTGGATTGTTGACTAGATATTTGAGGGTTGAATGATCTATGAACATCTTAAAGTGTTTACCCAGTAAGTAATGTCTGAACTTATGAAGTGCATATACCATAGCTAGGCCGTCTCTTTCTGTATTATTATAGTTCTGTTTTGATTCTGATAATTTTATGATAGCAAATGTTATCGAATGATCCAATTCCCCTGTTCCTGGATGCGCTAGAATTTATCCAAGTGCTATAGCTGATGCATCTACATGCACATGGAATGTATTTTCCCAATCTGGAAATAATAGAATAGGTGTTGTGACCATATTTTCTTTTAGAGTGTCCAAACCTTGTTGATAGTCCTCATCCCACTGAAATCTGATATCTTTCTTGAGTAGTTTCTCCATCGGCGCAGTGATCTGTGCATACACTTTTATAAATTTTCTGTAATAACCTGTATGTCCCAATGTGGATCTCAACTATCGCACTAATTTTGGTGGTGGAAAATTCACAATTACTACAATCTTTGCAGGATCCACTATTAGACCGTCTTTGCATATTATATTACCCAATAAAATTCTAAAAGGTGTCCCAAATATGATTTTCTTAATATTCAGGGATATCTGGCATTGCCTGCATATTTCCAACATTAGCCTTAACACCTCTACATGGTATTTCAACACACTGTATACTTTCCAACCATCTAGGTACACTTCTAAAAAC
>ML779617.1:737040-750817 GCA_009831015.1 Picea engelmannii | reverse complement strand
CACATTAGGTATGATATACTACTTATACATCATCTCTGGAAGTTTCATCTTGATTTTAGTTAGTTATGGAGTATTCATTCGATATGGGGTCTTAAACACTGGTGCAGATTCAGGTACTAAGTCTATGGTGAAACCTATGTCTCATCTAGGAGGTAATATTGGAATTTCCTCTAGGTATACATCTTGGAACTCTCTTAGTATTGGATCATTGGTTAGAAAATATTCATTTATCTCTTCAGTACTTTCATAAATATGAAAAACATAAATCTCACAGCATTTCCTTGCATTTATTTTTAATTGTAAAGCATAGATTTGTCTTATTGATACCCCCGTGATATTCCTTTTATTGTTCTACTTTTTCCAAATTCATCTAAACAATTAAAAGTATTATCATGATAGTTTACAATATTTGAATGTGTTTCCATCCAATCCATGTCTATGAGTAAATCATAAGATCCTAATGGTAAAATGTTTAGATCTATATTGGTTTCCATTCCATCCATATTTATTGTACAATATTTTATCATTTCACTAACGTTTCTTTTTGTGGTTGTAGCTAATTGCACTAGCCAATATTTCTTATGTTTAACTTTTTCCAATTTATAACTTTATACCACGGTAGGTGAAATATAACTTAAAATTGCACAAGGGTCTATTAATATAGATACAAGTTTTTGATTTAGCATACCTTCTATATCCACCATGGAAGATTGATGGTCATCTTGTTGATTTTCGAAGGAAACACTAATATTATGAATACTTCGAGCGATGTCGTTCATTGTTGTTTATTCTTGAATATTATGTATTGTCTGATTTCTCTTTTTATTTAAAGGATAGTCTTAGTATAAGTGAGGTTCTTTGAAACCCCGACATTGAAGAGGGGGGCTAATTTTCTCCCTAACTGTCTTGTTCACCAAATCTGTAGGCTTATTGTTCTTCTGAATCGATACACTTTGTTTTCCATTGAATCAGATTCTCCTAACTGGTGCACTATGTGATGTTTGTCAAGGATGGTTAAATTGTTTCCTCTTAGGATCAAAATTATCCTTGTTTTTATTCTTCCATGATTTTGTATTTTTAGACCTCTTTTTAAATTGAGTAAAGCATAGTTTAGCATTCTGTATTACTTCATCCATTGTAGTTGGATTAAGAAATTCAATTTTGTCTTTATATGTTTGAGGGAAAAAACTCATGAATCGTTGAAATTTTGCCTTATATTCTCTAAGATACGGTACATATCTCTTCAGATTCACAAATTTAGTGACAAAGTCCTCAATAGACATATGTCCTAGTTTGAGATCATGCAACTCCTTATCCTTTTCATCGTAGTATTGTTTCGTTAGATACTTTTTTTTAAAATATTTCTTGAATAATTTCCAGTTCAACTCACTACTCCTGATATTATTAACTTTTTTTGTCTCTTGCCACCAAATGGAAACTTTTCCATTCAACTAATACACAACTAATCTGGCCCTCACGTTTCCTGGATAATTGTAGATTTAGAAGTATTTACTCATGTTCAACATCCAATCTTCTGCTCCTTCCTCAGACTCACCATCAAAACTGGGTGGTCTGATTTTCTTAAATTCCCCAAGTAATTCTTCCCCACGCCCTTTCTTTTTCTTAGTTTTCAGTACAATTTTCTATAAGGTGATACTATCAAAATCATCCTCACTAATTTTTTTATCTAATAATTTTGTTTCATATCGATCATATTTTAAAGAAGAATCTCATTTATCTCTTCTTGTTCTTTACTAGCCTTGAGTAGTTTTTCATTATCTGCCTTGATATTCTGTAATTTTTCCTTTATGCTACGCATGGTTTCTAACAGTCCTATAGAGTTATCTTTTGGTTGTTCATTGTTTAGTTCTACATACATTTGTGGACTACTTGGTGTTGATTTACCAGGTTTTTCAACCATGACACTTTGTTATTCGATTATGATATGTTCAAAAACATAATTGACATCAATTATTTTTCTTTTCACAAGATAAGTATATGTGTGTGTGTGTGTGTAAGAAAAACTTTTGTTCATTTTGAGCCCATAATCCCATAGTGTTTAAACCATGTTCTGATACCATTTGTAATGATACCAATTTTCAACCATTTTTGTTTTTTTAAATCCTTGATAAACATGATCCCATGTTGTTATCATTTAATTTCTATCTTACTTATAGGTGACTAAAGTATATAGTTAAAAATATTATATTTAACATTATTGTCTAGTAGTCATGGTTGTACCATGATAGGATAAGGATCATTGATATTCAAAATCACTTAATAATTGTGATCTCATTTCGAACGCTATCCTTGACGAGATATCCTCTTATTAGAAGGAATTACAACTTCTTCTAATTAATTTTTACTGGTTATGATTTCATTCTTTGATGTCTTCGAATATATATATATATATATATATGTGTGTGTGTGTGTGTGTGTGTGTGTGTGTGTGTGTTTCCTTTAGAAATTACCCACATTTATAAGAGTTTGGCTAATTGTTCCTTACACAAAGATAAGATTTTCACTTTCATCAAGTTATATACATACAATGCAATTGGGTTTCACCTCTTCTGTTATATTAACATAGTCTTACCATGCTTAAGAATTCAATTCATAATTTATATATCGATTTACCACTATGTCTTAACCTATACTTAAATGGAATCGATCACACCATACTATACCAAAGTGATAAGCTTCTTTGATTAACAAGCTTATGCTTGTTTGGCTATCAGACTTGCGGTTAAAATGGGTGCACAACTCATACAATTGTTTTTGTACTCATATCTCGTCATTAATAAAGAGATTTGACTCAAATGTGTACTTGATATGCATCTAATTGTGTGTGAACATGAGTTCTACTATAACCAATGGTCTTTGTTATCCACGTTGGTAGTGTCAGAAAATGTCGTGACTTGGTGCTAGTTAATAAATTTGACAGTCCTTCTCACTTCAATACTCCCATCACTTAATGAAGGTGGGTTACCCAACCCTTGTTATGGTTCATTGCTTTCCAAAATGTTGATGGTGAAGTCACAAAGCCTTTACACTCTGGTCTTCTCATTTGAGAGTTCCCTTGTTTGCTATGCTCATTTGCAGATAACATTTCCATCGCTGGATCTAGGTAAAAAATCTCCTTTGTAACAAGGTTTTAGTATGTAAACATTTTCTTTTGGTGTTATATATGTTCTTTTTATTCTTTATTGAAGCTAAAAATAATGGTTCATACATAGGTTTGTTAAGTTTTGGCAGTGTCGTCCTGTACCAGAATGATGTGCTGGTAGACCATCCGAGTTTTTCCTTTAAGGTAAACATAATAATCCATGTTCATAACTCACAGTGAGTAAACCTTAGTTTTATCCCGACGCTTTCACTCCATTGTAGTAATACTATTTAGACAGTGAGTTCATATTGAAACCATTATAAATCTTTTTCTCAATAATTGTATTAATCTCATACTCTTGGTATCGTACAAGTCTACTCTTTATAAGAAAGACAACAATTTATTTGTCGAATCACTTGATGGATGATCGATATCTAAGGTGAGAGTTGGTTCGTTTATACTAATACATTTGTTTTAGTTTTGATATAATGTTTGGTTACATTTATAATACCATGCTTTTTTTTAGTGTAGGGTTCTTCATAACCCTTGGGCGAACTTTGTTTTGAGAATTTGTGGTAGCAGGTACTTGTTTCATTTTACAAACCCACTAAGTATGCTTTTTGAAAGTGATAACGATTTCGGCTCTGATTTGTCTCCTTCAAGGGTCAAACGCGGTGTTAGTTTGTTGTGCTTTATGGTTTTGAAAAAGGTGAAAGAAACTTCATACAAAATCCCTATATCTATTATGATAATATATTAAACTCCTTCGTTTAATTGTATACCTCCATTTACGATTATGGATTCATAAATGAGATACCCATCTCACATTTATGCTTATTGGTTTTGGTTATTTTATTACCCTAGTCGATTTTTATGCACCTCAAACCGAGTGCTAGGGTCAGGGTTTTATTTTCATAAATGAAATTCCTATTATATTTTATAACTGTTAACTATTGCCAAACAAAATTTCCATTGGCTCATGGTTTCAAAATGAAAACCATACAATATTTAAGTTAAAACGTTAATAATATTTTTATAGATGCATAACCCTTTGGTTTCCTTGGCATTTAGTTGCACTCTATAATACTTGTTTGTATAGTTTACAAAATATTTATTGTAATAATTTTGATATAGTCTATTGGTTTAACACCATGCTTTGGTTGTCACTGTACATTTCCAGATTATAGTTTGTGTGCATCATTTACTCATTGTAAACAGAGAGATATATTTACATTTAAGATATACTCTTTTTTTTCTTTATACAAATTGGATTCTATGAGAGATAACCATTACATATAGAAAAACATATAATGTATGCATGTAAATTATATTATTCCTTTGATATACATAAAAATGGATTTTCATACTTCTTCTTGAAAACAATCATAAAATAAATAATCTCTTACACGACTAGCATTATGTAATGTATACTGTAATTTCTTTACTTTCTTGTAGCAATACTTGTAAATAATATTTCCTTTCAATATACATAAAATTCTAATAATGCATAGATACGTCTTGCTACATACAAACTAACAATAGAAATCATACAGAAGTATCTCTATTGGTTATGGCCACATGCTACAGATGTTTCTTATTGCAACAAAATAAATAATAAATATAACATAGAAATATCTATTTTTAATTAAGACCAGATATGCTATAGATATTTCTTTCTGCAACAAAATCAATAATAAAAAGAACACATAAATATTTATATTGAGTTATAACCAGTACTGCTATATCTAGTAATTATTCTTTGATGCAACTAATCATTGACATATAAGAATAAATCAATAAAAACATATATGATCCTACTTCAAGATTCAAGGAACAAACTAAGTAGAAAATCAAGTTCCTCCAAACTATAGACTGGACATCCAAGATTACTTGTTCCTATCACCCCCAATCCTAAATCATTATTCCATAGGGACTGAAAATTGTATAACCATCTCCAGAAATATTAGAGTTTGATTCTTTCTCATAACCCTAAAACTCAAATCCTTCTCACAAGTACTCAACAACGTCTCATCTCCTCTATACTTGTGTCTTTTATTTTTCACAAAATAAAAATAGCTTCCTAGGTCTTTTTTCAAGTTAGCCTCATCCCTAACCCTAGGGAATATTAGTGGCCTAACTTTGTGCTAGATTGATCCCTCGCATCCCACATCTTTGGGAATAGGGTTCCACTTATCCTCATGGACAATATTTACTATGGTGTTTTTTATCCCTTTTCACTCACCCATGGAATAATGATTTACTCTTTGTAACTCGATTCTCTAATCAGTTTGTTTCTTTTTTAAACAATATTTACAAAACTATTCATCATCTTTAATGTTCATGATGATATAATTTTCACATAAGTCTTTATTCCAAAAAATTTCACAACATAAACCATCAAAATTTAATTTTTTTAAATGTTTGTAAATGGAGAGATATTACATCCTCTCCTCCTTGAACTAAATATTATCCTCGGTGTTCCAAAATGAGCATCTCAATTCTGGAAAATGAATGGATAAGCCTTTGTCATGGCTTCTTCCATTTCCCAATTGATATCCTCAGGACTAAAGTGCCTCTACTACACTTTAACTTGAAATATGGCTCGGTTTTGCAACACAGTTTCCTTCTTGTTGAGAATACGTAGCGGTTCCACCTGAAACTCGCCTTCGGGTTCCAAATGAATCACATTCCAATTTACAATATGAGTTACATCATATACATACTTCTTTAACAATAAAACATGAAACACATTGTGAACTTTTAAATTGACTCAAAGTGCAAGTTGATAGGCCATTGGACCCACTCTGGAAAGCACTTGAAATGGCCTACAATACCGTGGTGCCAACTTGGTACTCTTTCCCAATTTTAGTGAGTTGTTTTTGGGTTTGACTTTAAGATAGACATGATCTCCTATATTTAATTATTCATATGTTCTCTTTAAATCTGCAAAGCTCTTTTGTCTGTCTTGTGCACTTTTCAAATTTTGATTTTCTTTTTGAACGAATGTTTCCATTTATTTTAGCATGTCAGGACCTAAAGTAATCATGTCAACTGGGTTGTCCCAAATAACAGGTGTTTGACACTTCCTGCGATACATTACTTCAAAATGATTCATTTTTAAAGATGTCTGATAGTCATTGTTATGTGCAAATCCATCTAGATGGAGGTAGTCTTCCCACTTTGTGGGACATTCCATCACATACATCTGCAACATATCCTCTACAATTATGTTAGTCCTTTCGATATGAGCGTCAGTTCGAGGATGATATGAGGTACTAAAATTCAATTGAGTGTTCAAACCACTAAACAATTTTTTCTAGAAATTTGAAGTGAATTTCCCATCCCTATCTAAAATGATAGTTTTGGGTAAACCATGCATTCTAAATATTTCATTCATTAAATTTTTTGCAATGTTTATATCTTTGTGAGTTTATTTCATTGGGATAAAGTGTGCATCTTTAGTGAGTTTTTCTACTACTACCATTATAGATTCATTATGTTTCTTAGTATTAGGCATCCCTGTGATAAATTTGATGCTAATAACTTCCCATTTCCAATCAAGAATGAGTATTGGATGCAATAATATAACTAGGTGACAGTGCTCAACTTTAAATTGTTGGCACTCAAGGAACCTAGCAAGATATTCAGCTACAACAGTTTCATTCTGGGCCAGAAATACTCCTTTTTCAGGGTTGTTACAGTCTTTTGGTAACCCGAGTGACCTGAAAATGGCTTCTTGTGTATTTCAGCCCATATCAATTTTTTCAATTATGTGATGTTAGGAACATAAATTTTGTCTTTATACTTCACTTAACCATACTGATTGCATCTGAAGATAGATTCTTCCTCAACTAATTTATTATCCTGGAATTTTTCCTGGAATTACTTATAAATTCCATCATTTTCTATTGTTGATCTAATTCTTTGTTTTGAATCAGTTTGTATGTTTTTTTTTTGTAAATTAAAATTTGTGTTTCCTTCAAAAACTAAAAAACTTACATATACTGAGGAACCTGGAGGTTGACCTACCAAAAAGAGGAAATCAGTTTCAGCTCCTGGATTTTGAAAAAGTATACTAAACTCTGTCTGTAGCTATATCTATGTTGAGAAAAATAAAACTGCATATACATAGAGGGCTCAAAAGCCTCTTAAAAGTTGTCCTACAGAACTGAACAAATCTTAAACTATAACAAAAAATTAATAGGTCATGCACCAGAAGTGTCATTTCTCTCTTCACCATGAGTGGGTCGGTTCCAAGAAGGAGCGAGACTGAAGGGTTGATGACAAACTGGACATCTACTAGAAGTCGGTCCTCCTGAGAGTGCCTCAAATAGTAGATCCAACTGGAGGTTTATGCATTCCTGGTGAAACATATGATTTTTTGTATCTCTACGGATGTCCATGATCAAATTGAAATGTTCCTCTGAGAGTTTAGGAAGGGTGGAATCTGGGACCTACTCCTGGGAAAGAATGATATCTTGAAGTGGAATGAGCATAAGTATCTCCTCAATAATGGGATAGATTCAATGGCCTTCCAGTGGGTCGGTTGGATAAGTTGGGTGTGATACCTCTGTATGTGTTTCTATGTGTTCTGACAACCTACTTGGCATCAAAATGGTTGTGAACACTCCCTCTGCATTCCTAAGAATAGGAGTCGGTGAAGCTTCCTCAATGACTGGACATCCCCAATATTCCTCTTCCATTTTGGTATCTAAGTTCAGTATCTCATAAAAATGGGTATCCTAAGTAGGAGACTGGTGTGGCTCACTGTCAGGTACACCAACATTTCTACTTGTACCAACAAGGTAGGGGAGACAGTCTGGCCCTCTGTGAGAGCGACGATGCTCACAAGGAATGATTCCAATGCTGAGGGCGCAGAGCTATAGGTGGGGAAAAATAAACTAGAGTTGAGCATGTATTTATTTCCCCAGAGAAGAAGCCAAGCAAACCAACAGATCCCAAAAGTGAAACATGATGAGAAAACCAAAAAGGCGTATAGAAATAATTTGTTCTAGCGCATGAAGGGAGAGGTTATAGCGGAGGTGACATCTTCCTTTGTGGTATGCTTCCTCATTAATCTCAGTGGCATCTTGAACGGGTGAATCTAAATTTTCATGGGGTGATAAATCCCATCAACAATGCCCTGCATTGAATACATCCTCGTGAAGGGAAGCCAAGAGGAGAGGTGGAAAGTGGGGGTTGAATTTATGTGCATGGTCATGCATGTGGCACCCCATCCGAGAAATTAGTTTTTATTTTGTTGCTGAAAATTGCATGTAGTTTTCTGCTAAGAGCATCAACTATTTTGTTTTCCTTTCATTTAACATGTTTTATCTCAAAGTCATATTCACTTAGGAAAGCTAAGCATCTTGTCTTCCTTTCATTCAAGTTTTGTTGATCGAAAATTCTTTAAGGATAATATTATCTATTTTCAGAAGAAATCTCCTTCCCAACAATTAGTGTTGCCACATTTTTAAAGCATGCATACTAGCAGTTAATTCTAGGTCATGTGTTGCATATTTATTTTCATGAGGTTTCGTTTTTCGTGATTCATAAGCAATTACATGATCATCTTGTAACGATACTCCTCCTAATCCTTCTAATGAAACATCTATATAGACCACAAAGTCTTTATGTGGGTCTTCTATCTTCAAGATAGGTGTTTTTTTTAACAATTGTTTTAGCTTTTCAAATCTCTCTTGACATTTTTGAGTTCATTTAAATATGATTCCTTTATTTTGTAAAGAAGTTATTGGATATGATAGTTTTGAAAACCCTTCTATGAACCTACGATAATACCATGTGATGCCCATGAAAGATAGGACATCTGTAACGACCTCCTCGTTACGACAACAACTCGGTAACAGGTGCAAATTTTTTTTGTTAAGGTGTGTGCGCGCGTGTAAAGAGGAAACAGACAACTTGACTCTACGTCGCCACCCGACGACTAACAAGACGCGAGCAAGACGAACACAACAAGACGACATACGACATACAACGGTAACACCAAGCAATAAATGTCTCTAGACATAGGGCGCACAACATGTAACCACAAGCATTTTACGACACACTGGGTTATGCACAGTACGAACACCGAGGGAAGAATCCATGGTAGTAGATTTTACTATTTCTGCACAGGAAAGCAGGGCGTTTAATCTTAGTCCTCTGCTCCGGAGAGAGAGAATGTCAGATAGGCTCCTGGCCGACTGCTCAGGCAGAAACTAGTAATCTCTGTCAGGTGTGTCGCAAGAGTGTAAACCCTGCCCTTAAAGGGCCCGAGACTCTTGATACGGCACTGGATTCTTTACACAAAAATTAATCAACAATAAGTAAAACTGACTACCCCTCCATCCTACCCTGCAATAGTTAGGACCTCCAAGACACATAAGCAACGCTCAAGCCCAGGTTCCCATCGATTTTAACCATTTAAGGTCTCAGGGTTGGCGACTGTTCTGAGGAACATGGAGGTGTCTACATCCCACCCGACACAACAGACCAAGCAACTAACTGATTACAATCGGGTACAACATAAATAAGAAGAACAATTACGTCCCTTACGGAAGGCGCGTGACAAAAGGCCTCTGACAAAGAAACCCAAGTTCAACACTATTTAAATGAGCAACAACCCTCATTTACTAACTCTGAGTAATTTATTGTACGTAAATCCAAAACATTCCACCATATATGTTTTATCAATAACAATGGTTTACACTAGCATTACAGTAAGATGACCATATCATTACATTTCTAATTATAATAACATTGCAATAAAAACAATGCTCAATACCTTCCAAATGATATCAACTCTAACATTGCAATTTATTTATATGGCAAGAACAATACAATTACATATTCAACAATATATTACAATTACAAAATTTATGAACAACTATTCAATGACATTCCTTTACGTGTTGCAGTAACAACATTACCTAATCAATACCTTTACACCTTGCTAACACAATTATGATATCATTAACAATAAAACCATATCCTCACCTTTATATTCTAAAATACCCTTCAAGTTGACAGACAATGACTTAAATTTTATTTGATTATTGTAAACATCTAGAAAAAGACCATTTGGTAAAATGTTTACAATACTACAAGAGTAAATGAAGAAGAATACAGATTATATTATCTAGATTGTTTTCAATGTATTATCATTGAAATAAGATCAAGTTATAGTGGATGAAATTGCAATTTTGATGAACTTGTTGTTTTAAATACAAAAGAAAAGAAGTGATTCAACACCTTTGAATATACATGTTATAATTAAATTGTGCAGTGTTTATATATATATATATATATATATATATATATATATATATATATATAAGATCATTTAAGCATTTCATAGAACTTTTAGAATATTTTTTTTCTAGGATGTGAATATTTTTATTAAATATAAATTTCGATTTATTTAATNTATATATATATATATATATATATATATATATATATATATATATATATATATATATATATATATATATATATAAGATCATTTAAGCATTTCATAGAACTTTTAGAATATTTTTTTTCTAGGATGTGAATATTTTTATTAAATATAAATTTCGATTTATTTAATATTAAAAACATTTTTAACAATGGAACTACCCTAACCTTAGTATAACACAATCCATTAAAGGGAAGCTAAAACTATAGATGACCATGAAGAATCCAAACATTGGAAAGGTTTGCTTTGAGAAATAAACTCTACTCATTTCAAGGTCGTAGATCAGATATATGAACATCGTTTCATCACATAAATTCAGAAGGAAAAAAAAACGGTCATCTAAAAACTTTTGTTAGTTATCGTAGCTAGTCTTTTCTGAACTTGAATTTCAGATGCAATTTAAAGTTGTCTGAGCTCAACAGAAAAACTGAAAACTTGAAGGCCTGTTACGCAAGGGGTGCAGCCTATGGATGTATTACAGTAGTAGTTTTTGAAAGTTGTCCTGTAATCAATTTTTGTGTTTTCAATGAAGACCTTCACGCTGAAGTGGAGCAAACTCGTATTACAAATAGAGCAGACCACTAGGAATGAGTGTTCCAGGCGTAGTCCTTGGAGAGGTTTGGCAAGACATCTCGTTCATGGCTGATTTATTTCTGAAATTGCCGAACAATACTGACGAGTGAAGGAATAATGACAGTAGAGATATAGATGGCCAAGGCTATGGAAACTAGAGTGACTAAAGTTAGCGTCGCCCTCACAGAGGAGCCTACCTCACAGGACAAAACACCCAATCTGATCTGTATCTAAGCGACAAGAGCACGCCCAAGGCGAGTGGAAGAACCTCTGTTCCATCGGCGGGTTTTAAGTAGCAGAAAAACTGAATAACAAGATAGGGCATTCCGAGAATAATTACATTATAACATGCTGGAAACCAGTAGCGAATAAAACGCTCAGGGTGAAGAATTTAATCGTTAGCAGTGCATGCTTAAGGTACCCTGTAAAACGCCATGCAAGGGCACAAAAACGTTTTAATATGTTGTCTCGCACATGTAGTAACGCAGTAAGACGCAGTACAGTCAGTAAAGACACAGAGCTTAACTCGATATGCAGAGCTTAAAATTCGATACACAGTAAAGGCACAGTAAGACAGTAAATGTTAAAACAAAAAGACGGTAAGTCTAAAATACGAATGACAGTAAATAATTTTTTTTTTTTTATAAAACTATCTGCCCACAGTCGCTGTCAACGCCCTCAGTCCCATGGGAACCGACAAAACGAAATCAACAGTCCAAGGATGCCAAATCAAAATCCAGTAAGCCCAATGCCAAACTCAGAAAGCAAAATGCCAAATCGAAATTCATGAATGCAGAATCGAAATCCGAAATGCAGAGTGCCGAATCGAACTCTAAGAATGCCAATTCGAAATCCAGAATGCCCAACGAAATCCGACCATGAAAACGAATTCTCCAATGGATCGAAGGATAAAAAAAAATAAAAAAAAATAAACATTTCGCCAATGCTCATACAGACAATTTCCAGATCTAAACACCAGATCAACTGATCTTAGAAATCCAAAAACCCAAACAAAGTGCCCGAGCGAATGCCAGATCTAGTTTTAATTCCATAAAATATCCAGCCAACGAGATCGCTAGAACTAGCATTTCAGAACATCTACCCAACAAAAGGTTTCCAGAACAACATCATTGTAGCATACAAACACGAACTATAGCAACTGAAGCAACACCTTACAATAATACATCATAATCGCCGAAGTGAATAACTAGGCAGTCTACTCTACCAGAAATAAAATCATACCTTTGCCTTTTGCCTGCTTCGGAAGATGTCCCGCGCTCCGTGCCGCTCCCGCTCGCCGACCGTCGAGACTACACCGGTACCTCCCAGCCAATCGCTAGGGGTACTCTGCTTCCCCCTTAGCCCCCTGAGCTGCAAAGGGGCCACACAATTTCCAGAAGATGCGTCTAGCTTCTCAGCTCGCCTAGCAAGGTTGAGCTACCACTCAAATCCGAGATGAGAAAAACCCAACTCCTCATAAGCAATCAGTCAAGCCAAAATCCGGCAGCGTAACGTTACGCTAACCGTTCATCCCCTCTTCCTCATTTTCCCCTTCTTTTATAGAAATTTGAGACCCACCTACTTTCCCTAAATCATTATTAATTTAAGTTTTAATGACAATCCTCTAAAATTTCTCTGTCGTCCAAGTGTCACTCATCCCCCACGTTTCTCCAAAAATTATTTTCTTTAAAAATTTAAAAGACTCATTTCCCTCACCCACCTAGAGTCGCTCCTAAAATTACTCCTCGGTGTTCCTAGATCCCCTTACAAGATTTTAATAACTTTCCCTAAAATGAAGTTGCTAAATTTAGTTCTTTTTAGATTGTCCTTAATTGCTGATTCCTTTTTTCTTTTTACCCTATGTCCCCTACTTTCCTTTATTATGTTTCCTTTATTACAAGTTTCCCTATTTCTATTATTTATTCCTTTCCCCTTTTTTTTTAAAACCAAAAATATAGATGCGCTAATTAAACCTTTTTATTATATTTTTAAATTCATTACTTTTATACTCTCACACGTTTTTTTTTTTTTTTTTTTTTNCTTTTTTTTTTTTTTTTTTTTTTAATTTCTATTCCTTTTTACAATTAAAACCACGTATTTTAATTAATTTATCCCTCTCTTCACTTTACCCCCTTTAATTTTAAGAAGACTTTAACTAACACTTAGGAGGGTTTTAGGTTACGCCCTTATGTTTATTTTTGTAGGGTCTTTTCTTAAAGCTAAACAAAATTTTATCTTAGAGATGTTTTAAATTTAGGTTTAGATTTGCACTGGGCGACAATTAATTAGAGGAGTCGTTTTGAAAATTTCTTAAGGCGTTAAGGTCTTAGGGTCATTTAGGTTTGTCTCATCATCAACATCAATGTGACGTGCCCTTCAGGACACACTACGTGCTCCAAGGGTGCCACTCGCCTCGTTTGCTGTTGTTGCGCGACGTGCCCTTCAGGATGCACCACGTGCTCCAAGGGTGCCACTCGCCAACTTGTGTTTCTTTTGCGCGACGTGCCCTTCAAGATGCACCACGTGCTCCAAGGGTGCCACTCGCCGACTTGACTGATTGGTAGACATCTATAACCCCTGGAGTCAACACTCCGCCAGGTGAACTTGTGGGAGACTAAGGGCTCTAAGGAATAAGGCCCCCG
>ML779617.1:720907-734079 GCA_009831015.1 Picea engelmannii | reverse complement strand
TGATGACTTTTCCAGATGTACTTGGGTTTACTTCTTAAAACTTAAGAGAAAAGTTTTTGGCCTACAAGGCCCTTGTAGAAAAGCAATCTGGACATCAAATTCAAAGGTTAAGAACAGATAATGGAGGCAAATATGTGAACAATAATTTTACAAATTAATCCACTACACAGGGAATCCAAATGCAACACATTGTTCCATATACACCACAACAAAATGGTGTTGCTAAGAGAAAGAACTGTACATTAAAAGAAATGGCTAATTGTATGATCCAATCTAAGGGATTAAGTCTAAAGTATTGGGTGGAAGCCATCAACTGTGCAAATTACATAGTAAATCGCACTCCCACAAATGCTCTTAAAAATATAACACCGGAAGAAGCTTGGAATAAAATTAAACTAGATGTAAGTCACTTCCATGTATTTGGAAGCATAGCATGGGCTCACATTCCTAATGAGAAAAGGAAATCATTGCAGCCTAAAAGTGAGAAGTGTATATTTGTTGGTTATTCTGAAGATGTCAAAGGTTACAGACTTCTTCAATCAAATTGTAATGAACTTATTATTAGAAGAGATGTTAAATTTGATGAAAATCTCTTGGCCTGCAAGCCTAATTCGACGTTTGTGCCTTCTTTGGCCTGCGAGCCTAATTCAGCGGTTATGCCTTCTTCGGCCTGCGAGCCATATTCAGCGTTTGTGCCTTCTTATGATCTAGTTTCTTCTTCAGATGATGACAGCGAGGATGAAAATCCACCTCCACATGCTCACTCTCCTCTAGATGAGTCCTTTGAACCTAAACCAACACTAGCTCCACCACTTCCGAGATGGTTCCGTTCAACACGAGAAGCAGTTGGTGATCTTGTCGGTGATTCTTCAGATCAACGTTGGACACGTTCACAGTTCCAGCGAGCCTCTTCTCTTTTGGCTCAAGTTTCAGAAACTCATGATCCAGAGACATTTGCAGAAGCTTCGGGTCATCAAGATTGGGATACAACAATGAATGAAGAGTATTGTTCTTTAATGGCTAACGATACTTGGGATCTTGTACCTCTTCCAAAAGGAAGAAAACTTGTTAGATGCAAATGGGTCTATAGAACTAAGTATGCATCAGATGGAAGTGTTGAAAGACACAAGGCTTGGTTAGTTGCCAAAGGATTTTCCCAAGTTGAAGGAATTGACTATAATGAAACCTTTCCCCCTGTAGCAAAAATGAATTCCATCTGCCTTGTTCTTTCCCTTGCTGCCTCACATAAAAGGGAGGTCCATCAAATGGATGCTAAATCTGCCTTCTTGCATGGAGATTTGCAAGAATAAATCTACATGGAACAACCTCCTGGATATGTTCATAATGACTCTAGCCTTGTTTTTCGCCTCAAGAAATCTCTTTATGGTATCAATAAAGCTCCCTGAGCTTGGTATGCCAAAATGGACAGATTTCTTATTTCCACTGGATTCTCTAGATGCCATTCTGATCCTAATGTCTATACCAAGAAAGTAGGAATTCATCTCATAATACTTGTCCTTTATGTTGATGACCTTATCCTTACTGGTAGTGACTCAAAACTTTTAAACCATGTGAAAACTAGCCTTAAGAAGGAATTTGAAATGATAGACTTAGGATTTTTTCACTATTTCCTTGGCCTCCAAGTTTTGCAAACCGGTGAAGGAATTTTTATTTCCCAGCCTAAGTATGCTTGTGACCTTCTTCGTCACTTTCACATGGACGATTGTAAACCAACCCCCTCTCCCTTCCAGTCTGGAGTCAAGCTTACTGCCACCTGTACTTCTCCTGAAGTTGATGCCACCTTGTACCGTCAGTTAGTTGGTAGCCTCTTATACTTGACTCATACTCGTCTTGATATTTCCTTTGTTGTTGGTCTTGTTGCCCGGTATATGCAAACGCCCCATGAAATCCATTGGAAATAAGATAAAAGGATACTTTGATATGTTCATGGTACAATTTAGTTCAGGATACATTACAGTTCAGGGGGGACTCCTTTATTGGTTGGTTTCACTGATTCAGATTGGGCCAACGACCCTGATGATTGAAAGTCTACAACATGTTATGTTTTCAGCCTTGGTTCAGGACCTGTCACTTGGGGGCCTGTAAGAAACAATAGGCTATTTCACTTTCTTCAGCAGAAGAAGAGTACCGAGCAACGGTAAATGCAATTTAGGAAGCCTGTGGCTTCGATAGATCCTTTCAGAGTTTGGATTCCAGCACTAGCATCCGACCAAACTTTGGTGTGACAATCATAGTGCCATCAAGCTCGCCAAAGACCCATTTCAACATCAGCGTAGCAAACACATCGAGATACACATGCACTTCATCAAAAATCTCATCCATGATCAAGTTATTGAAGTGCTCTTTTTCCCTACAGAAGATCAAGTTGCAGACATTTTCACAAAGTCTCTTACAGAAGCGAAGTTTTCCAAACTTCGATCTATGTTAGGAGTTCAAGAAGTTTTCATTAAGGGGGGATATGCTCTAATGCCTCCTTCCTTCTCCTATTGTGTTACTATTGTAAATCCTTCAATCATATCCCAAGTTTTTCTTAAGTGGCGATGTTAGGATATTTAGACACTTAGGAGCTAGTTAAGATCTACTTGGTCTATTGTGTCATTAGGTAAAAGTGTGTTTTCTAGTGTGTTTCTTTAGTATGCATTAGTATGCATTTGTAGTTAGGAAATCCGACATTCACGATATGTTCCCGACATAGAGTGATCTGACGGTTCATACTCTCCTTGATCTTAATGACCATTGATCTGTGGATTAACACTCGATTGGTCCATGATCTCTATTTAAAGAGCATGGAGGGTCATTTGCCGATGATCGATTGTGAGAAACTCTCTTGTAAAATCTCTATGTAATCTTTTTCTTTGCATTAATAAACTTCTCCAAGTGGTCGCATTGGCTAGGGCCGTGGATGTTTCCCCGTAGGGGTTTTACCATGTGAAAACATCGGTGTGATGATCTTTGATCTAGTTATGTGAGTGGTTACTGAAGGTGTTCGTCCACTGTTGGAATACATGTGTTGTCAAACAATGATATCCTGATTGCAAATCTATCTTAAAGAAACTTTTAGCTCTTATGACTTGATCAAACAAGTCATCTATGCAGGGTAAAGGATACTTGTTTTTAATTGGCATCTTGTGAAGTTACTTGTAATCAATACATAATCTAAAAGTTCCATATTTCTTCTTGAAAAAAAATACTAGTGCTCCCCATGGAGACACACTGGGTCTGAAATACTACTTATCCATCAACTCTTGAAATTGCATCTTAAGTTCAGTTAGTTCTGGAGTACTCATTTGGTACATGACCTTAGACATCGGTCTAGATCCGGTACTAAGTGTTGAGTTTCTTCTTCTTTCAACCCTAGGTATGATCTGATACCATGTTGAAATTTCCCTTTAACCTAGCACTCGACGATTAATTCTAAGAAAAATACATTTACTGAATTAAAGCACAGCTAGGTTACTCAAAAAAACATGCAGTGGAATCATAAACAAGGAAACAAAGTCAAGCACATAACAACACCAATAATTTTGGGTAAGACCCTGGAAAAAACTCAGAGGTAAAACCATTCCAATGATGTGTTTATTAAGGCCAATTTAGGGCTCCTATAACAAGGAAAATAGCCAACTGAAAGAATTATACACTGCAAACAAAATTGGAAACTCCTTTGTTGTGGTATGACCCTATACTAGCATGTTTTTTAATGCATCCATAACTTTCCCTTATCTGGCCCGCAAACATCTGCAGCTTTTCCTTCTCTGACCCACAGATATTTGTGACTATCTCCACTGAGACTTGTGGATGTGTATGAAAATCTCGTACAACAATCTTTGTACGAATTTTCTGTTCCCTCTGGTCTTTGTCCTTTGAAACCCACCTATGGCTACTTCTCTCTCTCCTCCTTGACCTATATGATATCTAGATGAAATTCCTTCTCCACCTATCAAGATATTTAATTACAATCCTTTGTGATTCAACCCTCTCATCAATACTTGGATGAACTCTCTTGACCCAACTAGTGATATCTCCTCACTCTAGTGTAAGAAAAATTCCTTCTTTTCTCCTACACTCCTCACACTAGAAAATGTCCTTATTTTCTATCCTCAACCTTGGTCTCTCACCAAGTCTCTCAGAATTTTATCTCACACAAGTCCCTACCTTGGTATCTCACCAAGTTTCTCGACTTCGACCTCTTGTCAACAGTCCTTACCGTGTCGACTCCCTCAACAAGAGTGTCTTCCTCCTTCTCCTAGCCTTACTTTTATAATCATGAGTTACAATCTATTTCTAATCTTCAAAGTGATCTACGATTGAGATTACTTCTCACACCCACTTAAGATTTAGATTACATGTTTCATGCTAAGAATGTCCTTAAATAACTCAATTCACTAATAAATACAATTTTACTTTAATTAATTCCTTCTAACTAAATTAAACTCGAGACTAGAATATTTTCGACTACTTCCACATTCAAAGCACATGCCTATGCGTAATTACCTGTCCAATGCTTCCAAAACATCAAAACTCCCTCTTAGCAAGGAAGGTACTTCTCCCACCTATATTTTTATCTATCTTCGCTACCAGATCCGCTACCATGCCTACTCTCCAATACACCTTATTGGATGCTCCCTCTGACACAGAAGATATCCCTGTCATGATGGTTCGTATTGTCTCTGAAGAATCACTTCCTCTGAACATGATCCTAGAAGTCTCTTTCTCCTAAGAATCTTGCATGGCCATGTCATACCATGAATCCTTCTTGACTGACTTGGAATCATGCTCCTTCCCACTTGAACCTAAAGGATGAATCCTTCTGAGTTTCTCAACCTTTGAAGCTACCTGATCCCTATTCTATGTCACTACGTTGCTAGAAATTTCTCTCATTGGCTGGCCCTTTAGCCTATACAATCTGCTCTCTAACTCCAAATATATTTTCTTTGTCTGACCTAAATCCTCTGGGAATGATAAGCATATTTCCTTTCTGGAACGCTATGTCAAATCCATTCTTCTCAATCATTGAGACCGAGATCACACTCCTCTTGAGTTATATCACCCCTATCACATCCTACACTCTCAATGTTCCTCTTGGCTCCATCCAAAATGGCACTGTTCCAAATCCCTTCACTGCATGCTTGCTCCCCATACCAAATTCATCATGCATCTCGATGTTAGAATCTATGAAGCTCTCGAACACCTCTCGTGCTCTTGTCATGTGACATGTGGCTCCATTATTTATCAACCATGAATCAACTAATATGATGCCCATAAAAGTCTGGGAAACAAGTAAGATGTTTTTTTGTTCAAACTTCTTGCAAAACTCATCCACTTGAGCGTTTGCCAATGTAGCTACCTCTGATTGTGTTTTGTTTCCCCCCTTTTTCCTGTGAGGAAATTTCCCTACATAATTTCCAAACTTGTGACATGCAAAGAATTTGACTTTTCTCACGTCCTTCTTCTTCTTTCCATCTTGAGCAGTCAAATCTCCACTGGAAATATTCTTGAACTTTCCCTTCCTTTCCTGACTGGAAAGAGAAAATTTATCATCATGGCTCCTCTTCAAACCATCCCTGGACTCTAACCAAGTCTCCTCCTGAACATAATCATACCATAGTATATCAAACCCTGACAATGACTCTCATGCACAGTTCCCCTGCACAAAGGTTACCAATACTTGGGGGAATACCTCTCAACACAACATTCACCAACTCATCATCTTGTATTGTTTCACCAATCGCTGCAAGTTGATCTTGTATCTGTGTAATATTCATAAGATAATTCACAATCGTTTCCTCACTGGACATCCTAACATCTTGAAGTCGGTGCTTCAAATGTAGCAACCTACCTGTATTCTTGTTTTGGTATAGACTCACCAAAACATTATACATTTCCTTGGGAGATTTATTCTCGAAAATGTGTGGAATCAAGTGATCCTTTATCGATTCTAGCAACACCTACTTGGCCTTCACTTCCTTCTTCTTGTGAACAACCAATTCCTGTGGATCCATAAGAACTGCAATAGCAACCTCAACATACTCTTTGAGGTTTGTTTCCCCTTACAACCTATCCTCAATCTTCAATATGTTCACCATATTCAACATCTGATCTAATAACCCTCTACTGAAACTACCATGTACTGTCCTATACGACCTATCCATGATGTTTCCTTCTTTGACCCGCTGATATCCTTGACATGTCCTTCTATGACCTGTGAATGTCTGTGACTTTCTACTATGTGACTCATGGATGCCTTTGTATACCTACAAAAAACCACATGTTCTTCCCAATACTATTGTTGAAAATATGTCCTCTTATTTCCTATGTTGGTTATCTACTTGATAAGATATGTCCTCCTGGTTTCCTCCCTTCAAATACTAGGCTCCATATTTCATTCAAATCCTTGGATCAAATACCATGTTGAGGTTCTTCTTCTTTCAAACCTAGGTATGATTTGATACCATATTGAAATTTTCCTTTAACCTAACACTCGACAGTTAATTCCAAGCAAAATACATTTACCGAATTAAATCATAGCTAGGTTACTCAATGAAACATGTAGTGGAAGAATAAACAAGGAAACCAAATCAAGCACATAAGAACACCAAGAATTTTGGGCAAACCCCTAGAAAAACCCCGAAGGGAAAACCAATCCAATGATTCTTTTATTAAGGTAAATTCAAGGCTCCCGTAACAGGGAAAATGGCCCACTAAGAGAATTATACATTGTAGAAAAAACCTGGAAACTCATGTGTTGTTGTACGACCCTGTACCAACATTTTTTCCAATGCATTTGTGACTTTCCCTTCTCTAGCCCATGGAAATATATGACTTTCCCTTCTCTGACCCGCGGATATCCATGACTGTATACACTAAGACCTGCAGATGTGTATAGAAAGACCATACAACAAGCTCTATATGACTCTATTCTTCCCTCTGTCTCTATATTTTGAAACCCACCTGTGGCTACTTCTCTCTCTCATCCTTGACCTGTATGACCTCTAGATAAAATTCCTTCTACACCTATCAAGATATTGAATCACAACCCTTTGTGATTCAACCCTCTCATCAATACTGGGATGAACTCTCTTCAACCAATCAGTGAGATCTCCTCACTCTAGTATTAGAAAAAGTCCTTCTTTTCCCCTACACTCCTCACACTACAAAAATTCCTTTTTTTTTATCGTCAACCTTGGTCTCTCACCAAGTCTCTCACAAGTGTATCTCACACAAGTCCCTACCTTGGTCTCTCACCAAGTCTCTTGAATTTGACCTCTCGTCATCAGTCTCGATTGTGTCGACTCCCTTAACACCATTGTCTTCCTCCTTCTCCTAGACTTTCTTTTGTAATCACGAGTTACAATCTGTTTCTAATATTCAAAGTGATCTATAGTTGATATTACTTCTCTCACCCACTTAAATTTATATTACATGTTAAGCATGTCCTTAAATAAATGAATTCACTAATAAATACAATTTTACTTTAAATAATTCCTTCTAACTAAAGTAAACTCAACACTAGAATATTTTTTACTACTTCCACATGCAAAACATATGCCTATGTGTAAGTACATGTCTGATGCTACCAAAACATCAACACTAAGTCTATGGTGAAATCTATGTCCTGTCTAGGAGGTAATCCTGGAATTTCCTCCAGGAATACATCTTGTAACTCTCTTAGTATTGGATCCTTGGTTAGCAAATCTTCATTCGTCTCTTCAGTACTTTCAAAGATATGAAAAACATAAATATCATAGACCTTCCTTGCATTTATTTTTAACTGGAAAGTGGATATTTGTGTTATTGATATCCCTCGCGGTATTCCATTTACTATTCCACTTTTGCCAAAGTCATCTAAACAATTAAAACTCTTGTCATGATAGTTTACAATAGTTGAATGTGTTTCCATCCAATCCATGCTTATGAGTAAATCATAAGATACTAATGGTAAAATGTTTATATCTATATTGGTTTCCATTCCATCCTTATTTATTGTACAATCTTTTACCATTTCACTAACTATCCAAGATTTCTTATGTTTCAATTTTTCCAATTTACAAATTTCTACCAGTGTAGGTGAAGTATAACTTAAACTTGCACCAGGGTATTTTAATATAGATACAGGTTTCTGATTTAGAATACCTTCTATCTCCTCCATGGAAGATTGATGGTCAACTTGTCAATTTTCCAAGGCAGCATTAATCTTATAAATACTTTGAACGATATCATTCATTGTTGTTGCTTATTGAATATTATGTATTGCCTGATTTATGTTTTTATTTAAAGGACAATCTCAGTATAAGTGAGGTTCTTTGCAACCCTGGCACTGAAGAGGTGGCTAATTGTCTCCCTAACTGTCTTGTTCACGAAACATGTAGGTTTATTGTTGTTCTGAAGTGATACACTTTATTTTCCATTGAATCGGTTTCTCCTAACTGGTGCATTATGTGATGGTTGTCGAGGATGTTTAAATTATTTCTTCTTAGGATCAAACTTATCCTTGTTTTTGTGTTTCCATGATTTTTTGTTTTTAGACCTATGTTTAAACTGAGTAAATCATATTTAGCATTCCTTATTACTTCATCCATTTTATTTTGATTAAGAAATTCAATTTTGTCTTTATATGCTCGAGGAAAACAACTCATGAATCACTAAAAATTTTCCTTCTCTTCTCTGAGGTATTGTAAATATCTCATTAGATTCACAAATTTAGTGACAAAGTCCTCAATAGACATATGTCCTAGTTTGATATCATGGAACTCCTTATCCTTTTCATCATAGTATCGTTCCGTTAGATACTTTTATTTAAAAATTTATTGAAAAATTTCCAGTTCAACTCACTACTCCTAATCTTATTAATTGTTTTGTCTCCTGCCACCTAATGGAACATTTTCCATTCAGTTGATGCAAAACTAATATGGACCTCAAGTTTTCTGGATAATTGTATATTTGGATGTATTTACTCATGTTCAACAACCAAGTTTTTTCTCCTTCCTCAGACTCACCATCAAAACTGGGTGGTATGATTTTCTTAAATACCCCAAGTAATTCTTCCTCACGCCATTTCCTTTTCTTATTTTTGGGTACAATTTTCTATAAGGTGCTACTATCATAATTATCCTCACTAATTTCTTTATTAAATAATTTTGTTTCATATCGGTCATATTTTTAAGAAGAATCTCATTTATCTCTTCTTGTTCTTTACCATCCGTGAGTAGTTTTTCATTATCTTCCTTGATACTCTGTAATTTTGCCTTTATGTTATTTATGGTTTCCAATAGTCCTATAGAGTTATCTTGTGTTTTTCCATTGTTTAGTTCTACATACATCTATGTACGTCTTGGTGTTTATTTACCAGGTTCTTTAGCCATGAAACTTTGTTATTCGATTCTGATATGTTAAAAAACACAATTGACGTCGATTCTTTTGCTTTTCACAATATATATATATATATATATATATATATATATATATATATATATATATATATATATATGGAAAAAAATTGTTTGTTTTGAGCGCATTAGACCTAGTGTTTAAACCATGCTCTGATACCATTTGTAATGACACCAATTTTCAACCATTTTTTTTTTTGAAAAAAGTCCTTGATAAACATGATCCCATGTTGTTATTATTTAATGTCTATCTTGTGACTAAATTATATATTTACAAACATATATGTTTTTAGGGGATAAATTTCACAAATGGGCTAATTTTCCATGATTTTTCCCAAAAAACGATTTGTCGATTTCCATTTTTTCTAAAACCAAATCGCCTAAATTCCATAGAATAAAATTATTTTACCTTAAAAAGCACCAAAATTTTATAGAAACTATATAAAATCCTTATAAATTTGAATATTTTTACAAAATTATCGCCAATTTTTTTACATTTTGCATATTAAGGACTAGTAAGATTAGCCCAGTTTTATACATTTTAATATAAATTTTCATCCTTAAAATCATCCCTCGTTACAAATATTCTATTTAACATTATTATCTAATAATCATGGCGGTACCACGATAGGATAATTAGGATCCTTGATATTCAAAATAACTTAATGAGTTTGATCTCGTTTCAAACACTATACTTGACAAGATATCCTCTGATTAGCAGGTATTACAACTTCTTCTAATTAATGTTTCCTGATTATGAATTTATTCTTTGATGTCTCCACTCACATCTATAAGAGTTTGGCTAGTTGCGTATTGCACAAAGGTAATATTTTCACTCTCATAAGTTATATACATACAATGCAATTTGGTTTCACCTCTTCTATTATATTAACATATTCTTAAAATGCTTTAAGAATTCAATTCATAATTGATATTTTTTCCCAATAGGACTTAACCTATACTTGAAGGGAATCGATCACACCCATACTATACCAAAGTGATTAACGAGCTTGTATTTTTTGAGTTACTTGGTGGATGATCGAGCTCTAAGGTGAGATTTTTTTGATTTACAATCATACATTTGTTTTAGTTTTCATATAACATTTGGTTATAGTTCTAACGCTATTGTTTCTTCGGTGCAGGGTTCTTTATAACCCTTGGGAGAACTATGTTTCGAGAGGCTGTGGTCGCACGTACTCGTTTCATTTTACAAACCCACTAAGTATTTTCTCTGAAAGTGCTAATGAGTTGGGCATTGAATCGTCTCCTTCAAGGTTAGAGTTAGTTTGTCGCACTTTGGGGTTTTGGAAACGGTGAAAGACCCTTCATACAAACTCCCCGTATCTATTATGATAATATATTAAACTCTTCTTTTTAATTGGATAACTATGTTTACAATTACGTTTTGGTAAATGAGATATCCATATGACATTTATTCTTATGGGTTCTAGTTATTTTATTATCAGAGTCCAGTTTTATGCACCTCAAACCCAATGATAGTGTGAGGGTTTTATTTTGATGAATGAAATTCCCATTATAATTTATCACCGTTAACTATTGTCAAATGACCTTGTCATTTTCTCAGGGTTCCAAAATGAAAACCCTAGAATCTTTCTAAATTAAAATTTTGATAATATTTGTATATATGCATAACCATTTGGTTTCCTTGGCATCTAGTTGCATTATATAATACTTGTTTGTATATTGTAATAATTCCCATATAGTATATTGGTTTAACACCATTCTTTTGTTGTCACTGTACATTTCCATATTACAGTTTGTATGCATCATTTACTCATTGCAACTATAGAGAGATATATATATTTAAGATATACTCTTTTTGTTTTTTATACAAATTGGATTCTATGAGAGATAACCATTACATATATAGAAAAAAACATATGATGTATGCATGTAAAATCTACTATACCTTTGTTGTATATAAAAATGTATTTTTATACTTCGTCTTGACAACAATCATTAAATAAATAATATCTTGCATGACTAGCATTATGTAATATATATTGTAATTTCTTTACTTTCTTGTAACAATAGTTGTAAATAATATTTCCTTTCAAGGTAGATAACATTTTAATAATCCATAGATACTTCTTGCTACATACAAAACAAAAATAGTAATCATATAGAAGTATATTTATTGGTTGTGGCCATACATGCTATAGATGTTTCCTACTGCAACAAAATCAATAATAAATATTGTTGGGTATGTGTTATATTCTTTGCATGTGTGTGTGTGGGCATGTCAGATTTGACAATTGCATCTGACAATCCCAACTTCTTTCTCTCTTTGTGTCGTGTGCATTGAGTGCTTTCTTGGGGGGGTCCCAAGGGGGCCAGATTTGCCCCCCCGGTTACACGCAGTGTTCGGCTCTGGGTGGTAGGCCGAAATCGAGGGGTTTCGGGGCAACGCCCCAAAAATTTGTTTTTGGGCAGTTTTTGCTATTTTAGTGGATTTTTCTATTTTTAGCGATTTTCTAAATTAATCACAGATTAATGGATTAGGGTTTTGGTAGCTATGGAATACCTAAAACATTGTATATATTGTATGGTGAATGGTGAAATTAATACAATGAAGAGTTGAAAGGTGTGGCACCAAGGAAGGCAGGTTTTCTCCCGGTTAAGGGTTTCCAGTGTAAATATCTGTGTACTATGTGTATCAACCATTTATTAGTTTATGTTTTTCTTAAGAATCTATATGCATTGCCTTTATTCATAGGTTTAAAACTTACATGTGGTATCAAAGCTCATTTTTGGCTTCAGGGGGACGCCTTTGTTGTTGAGGGTTTAGCTCGGTCTTGATAGATAAAGTTTATTTTGGGTCTGTGATAAATATAGGTTTAGTGGGAGATTTTGTAGTGGTGATTCAAGTGTAGAAAGAAGAATGGTGAGCTCTTCTAGAATCGAGATAGAGAAGTTCAACGGTAAAAACTTTGAGCTATGGAAGCTCAAGATGGAGGGCTTTCTGGTAGACAAAGAACAGTGGATCAACGTGGATCCTGGTACACAACCTACTGTTACACAGTATACTTGCACACAACCTATTGGTACACAACCTACTAGTACACAAAATACTAGTACACCACCTACTGGTATGTCGAAGGAAGATTGGGAGAAGTTGGACAAAAGAGAAAGGAGTATTGTTCGACTCTGCATGGAAGATTCAATGTTGTTGAATGTCTCAGGAGAATCTACAAACAAGGAACTATGGGATAAGTTAGGGAATTTGTATCAATCAAAGTCCTTGGTAAAAAAATTGTTTCTTCAAAAGACGTTGTATCATCTTAGGATGGAAGATGGAGATTTTGTGACAGAACATCTAAATACCTTTAATACTCTGGTAAGATTAGTCAACTGGTATCTGTTAATATTACGATTGTAGAAGAAGATAAGTGTATTACTTTGTTATGTTCTTTGCCAGACTCTTGGGATAATCCGGTAGTAGCAATTGGTAGTACCATTCAATCTACATTGAAGTATGAGTATGTAGTTGCATCCTTTTTATCTAAAGATATGAGGTAGAAAATAATGGATAGTCAGAGCACATATGCTTTATTTGTAAGAGGTCGTACCCAAGACAGGAATCCTGGTAAGTATTTGGGGGAGAGATCTAAATCTATAGGCAGATCTAAGTCTCCAGGAAAATCTTTGAGGAAATGTTGGAAGTGTGGTAAAATAGGGCATTATAAGAAAGATTGCAATTCTAAGAAGGTTGATAAACCAAAGGGATATGATAATACCTCTTCCACA
>ML779617.1:688755-700585 GCA_009831015.1 Picea engelmannii | reverse complement strand
GATGCCTCCGGATCCAAAGGAGAAAAGGGAAGAAAAGGAGAGAAATGCACGCACTGTCACAAAGGATTCCATTCGAAATCCACATGCATGAAAAATAAAATAGATCTGATGTCTCAGATACTTTAGCAAAACAACCTTGGAGATCACATCCCCGAGAATGCAAAGAAGAAGAAGCCAGAAGATATGAATTCCAAGAAAGGCAATTCTAGCCATGCGTTGATTGCCATCAACTCCTCTCCCGATGCTTGGATTGTAGATTCAGGAGAATCATATCACATGGCTGCCTCAGAAGCAGTCTATTCCTCTTTGGATGCATGCAAAGGTCCTCCTATTCTGATGGGGGGCAACTCTTCTGTCAAAGTCACGGGCAAAGGAAGGATTGAACTCACCAATGGAAGCTTCGAGAACGTGTTGCATGTTGCCAAACTTTCTGTCAACCTTCTATCTGTATATCAGATGACAAATTCTAGCATCGAAAATAAATTCATATTCACACCAAATGTTGTGGACATATACGACATGCAAACCAACTCTAGGGTTGCTACCGGTGAGGTAAATCATCAGTATAGATTGTATACATTTTCTGAATTCATTGAACATGATTCTGCTTTATTGCTTACTCATGCTGATGAAAGTAGTAGGATATGGCACGAAAGGTTTGGACATTTGAATTTCAGATACATGCAACATCTTATCAAGCACATATTGGTTGATGGTCTGCCAGAAACCCATTTTTCCAAGGGAGTATGTGAGGGATGTGTTCTCGGAAAACACCCTCAAGAGAAATTCGACAAGGGAAAGTCTCAGTGAGCTTCCGCACCTTTAGATCTGATCCACAGTGACCTTATGGGTCCTTTTCCGCATCCATCCATCAGAAAAGAGAGGTTTGTTCTCATTTTTGTTGATGATTTCTCACGTTTTACTTGGATCTACTTTCTCAGGAAAAAATCCGAGGTCTTTCAACACCTCAAAGATTTCAAAGCTTTGGCTGAGACACAGTTCGAAAAGAAGATCAAAGTCCTCTGAAATGATAAAGGGGGAGAGTATGTGAATCATGAGATCCACAATCTTTGTCATGAGGTAGGGATTCAGTTGCAACATACAGTTCCCTACACTCCGCAGCAAAATGGAGTTGCTGAGCGGAAAAACATATCTCTAAAGGAGATGACATCTTGCATGTTGCATGCAAAGTCACTACCATAGAGACTATGGGCTGAAGCACTTAACTGTGCAACATACATCAAAAACAGATCTCCCCATAGATCTGTCAAGGATAAGACCCCCTACGAGGCTTGGAGCGGCCTCAAACTGGAAGTGACCCACTTTCGTATTTTTGGTTCACGTGCATGGGCCAAGATTCCCTCTAAAAAGAGGAAGGCACTTGATCCACAGAGAAATGAGTGCATTTTTGTTGGATACCCCGATGGTGTGAAGGGATATCGGCTTATTGATCTTTCCTCAGACCGACTCATCATTGAGCATAGTGTCCAATTCGAGGAAAGTGTCTTGCATGTACCTCAGCAGTCGCATGAAGACACCTTCACTCTTCCACCTATCTGAGATGATGAGCATGCACATACCGACTCTTCTTCAAATGAGAGTTCTGATTCAGAGGACTCAGATGATTCAAATTCAGAGTCAGTACAATCAGATGCAGAGTTAGAGAATCCAGATGCAGTTGCAGAGCCATAGTAGAGGCCCAAGTGGGCACAGACTACTCTTCAGGATGCAGGGGATCTCATTGGTGATCCATCCGATACTAGGAGGAATCAATATGATTTCAAGGAGCCTCCTATTACACTCACTACCACTGAACCATTTCCTTCCAGGAATCTTTTCTTGGTTCAATCTTCAGATCCACAGTCTTATGGCGAGGCTACTGGAAATCCCTTTTGGGAATCCGCCATGCAGGAGGAGTACGACTCCCTCCTTGAGAACCAAACTTGGGATCTGGTTCCCCTTCTTTCTGGGAGGAAACTTGTTAGATGCAGATGGGTCTACAAGACCAAGAGCGTAGTGGATGGACAGATCAATAGATACAAAGCCAGGCTTGTCGCCAAAGGCTTTCAACAGGTTCATGGTAAAGGCTCCAGTAACAAAGATGGATTCCATACGATTGGAACTTGCCATTGCAGTAGCCAAGGGATGTGAATTCCATCATATGGACGTGAAGAATGCATTTCTTCATGGTGATCTCTCCGAGGATATCTACATGGAGCAGCCCCAAGGATTTATGCAGGACTCATCTTTGGTCTGTCGACTGAAGAAGTCACTTTATGGCCTCAAGAAGGCTCCGAGGGCATGGTATGCCAAGATGGACTCCTACCTGTTGTCACATAACTTTGTACGTTGTAAATCATACCCGAATGTATACATGCTCAGGATGACTGATTCACTTCTACTTTTAGTTCTGTATGTCGATGATTTGCTGATCACCGATTGCTTGACTTCAGCGATAGCTGCAGTCAAGAGGATTCTTCATGACAGGTTTTTGATGATGGACATGGGTCTGCTACACTTCTTCCTTGGACTTGAGATCAGTCAGGATGCATCAGGCATCAAACTGTCTCAAGCCAAGTATGCACGAGATCTCCTTGAGAGATTTCACATGACAGACTGCAATTCTTCTCCGACTCCTTTCCTATCAGGAGTCAAACTTGAGGATGGCGGGGAGACTCCATTGGTTGATAGCACATTATACAGACAGGTAGTGGGGAGCTTGTTGTATCTCACAGACTCCAGACCAGACCTCTCATATGTAGTTGGTGCAGTTTCCAGGTTCATGTAGGAGCCGCATGAGCTACATTGGAAAGATGCAAAGTGTATCCTTCGATACGTACAGGGCACCATCACCTTTGGAATTCATTATGCAACAAACTCTACATTAGATCTCATTGGTTTTACTGATTCCAACTGGGCCGGCGATAACATTGATCGCAAGTCCACATATGGTTACTCACTTAGTCTTGGTTCTGGGCCTATCTGTTGGTCGAGCAAGAAGCAAGCTATCATTTCTCTATCATCAACTGAGGCAGAGTACAGAGGGGTAGTTAACATAACCATTCAGGCTATGTGGCTACAGCATTTTCTCATTGAGTTGGGCATTCAGTTTCATCGACCGATCGTTGTCTGGTGTGACAACCAGAGCACTTTGAAGTTCTGCAGAGATCCAGTTCAGAGGCAGCAGACGAAGCACATCGAGATCCACATGCACTACATCTGGGACTTAGTACACGAGGGGATCATCAACTTACAGTTCTGTCCTTCAGCAGAACAGACGACAGGCATTTTCACCAAGACCTTCACTGAGCAGAAATTTCATTCTCTGCGAGGTCGTCTTGGAGTGAAGGACACAGTTTCCTAGCAACCGTAGTTCTTCTTTTTACATACATTCTACCTTGAGGGGGGTTTTCCCATGAGGTTTTCCCTCTTTCCTCACTTTATTTTTAGTGTATCGTTTGTACTTGGGTACCTAACATGGCCTCGTTGCCAAGACCTAATATTTATTTTCACCATAGTGATGTTCAGGGGGGGTGTTGGAGTTGCTTCACACACACCTAGGATTTATTTTTCCTAAGGTTTTCCTTTGTTAATTAGTCATAATTAGTTATTATCCAGTCTCCTATATTTTAGGAGAGAATATTCCACCTGGAGAATATTCTCTTTCAGTTCACACTTCAATTTGACTAGTTGAGTTGAGTTTAGATGTTGCATTGGAATCATCACCATGCAACATTGGGATCATCACCATGATAACTCGAACTTGCCTTGGTATCATCACCAAAGTGGCACATTAGCCTTGATTCCTTGAGCTAACTCCTCACTACTTTCTATTCAGTTAGTTAACTGAAGACTAGTTGACTAGTTAACTCAACTAGGTGGCAATTCACTCCCGTAACTGCTTGAGAGACTAGAATAGGTGGCAGTTCACTCCCGTAACTACTGGTGTGTGTCCAGATCACTCTACACCACCACTATGGAAACTTGGTTCACCTCAAGTCGAACTCATTGAGTTATACAAAGTATATCATGTGTAAATTATTCATTATTCACAATGATTAATGAGAATTCTTTCCATTCTTTCTCTCCTTCTTCCTCTTTTTCCAATTCTCTCTGCAAATGTGTGTATCATTGTTTAGCTAGATCTATTATGTGTAGGTTCAACACATTTACACTAATCTCTTCCCATTCCCCTCAGGAATGAGTATTGGCTGCAATGATCCAGTTGGGTGACATTGCTCAACTTTGACTTGCTAGTAGTCAAGGCACCTAGAAAGGTATTCAACTACATCAATTTTCATTCCGAGCTAGAAATACTCCTTTTTCAAGGTTGTTATAGTATTTTTCTAACCTGGGTGACCTGAATAAGGTTTCTTATGTATTTCATCCAACATTAAATTCTTCAATTCTTTGTTTTTAGGAACATAAATTTTGTCTTTATACTTCACTAAACCATCCTGATTGCATCTGAAATTCGATTCTTCCTCAACTAATTTGTTATCCTGAAATTTTTCTTGTATTTTCTTACAAATTCCATCATTTTTTGCTGTTGATCTAATTCTTTGTCTTAAATCAGTTTGTATCTTGTTGTTGAAAATTGCATGTAGTTTTATGCTAAGAGCATCTTATATATATTTTTTCTTTCCTTTAATGTGTTTTATCTCAAATTCATACTCACTTAGGAAAGATAAGCGTCTTGGCTTCCTTGCATTCAAGTTTTGTTGATCAAAAAAGTATTTAAGGATAATATTATATATTTTCAGCAGAAATCTCCTTCCCAATAAGTAGTTCCACCATATTTTTAAAGCATGCATATTAGCGGTTAATTACAAGTAATGTGCTGCATAGTTATTTTCATGAGGTTTCAGTTTTTGTGATTCATAAGAAATTACATGATTATATTGTAACAATAATCCTCATAATTCTTCTAATGACACATATGTATAGACCACAAAGTCTTTATGTGAGTTTTCTATATTCAATATAGGTGTTGTTGTTAACAATTTTTTAGCTTTTCGAAGATCTCTTGACATTTTTGAGTCCATTTAAATCTGATTCCTTTCTTTTGTAAATAATTTATTGGATAGGATATTTTTGAAAACCCTTCTATGAACCTATGATAATACCCTGCGATTCCCATGAAATATCGGACATCCAACACATCTTTTGGAACTGACCAGTCCAAGATGGACTTAAAATTTTCTAGATCAATTGAGATCCCTTAACCCAAAATTACATGTCCCAAATACCATACTTTATCCTGATAAAATTCACATTTACTCAACTTTGCATATAACTGATGCTCCCTAACTTTTCATAAGACCACTTTCAAGTGTTGCTCATGTTTGTCTTTGGTTTTTGAATATATCAATACATCATCTATGAACACAATTACAAACTTTTCTAGACATTTCCTTAACATGTTGTTCATTGAACATATAAATGTAGCATGTGCATTTGTTAAACCAAAAGGTACCACTTCAAATTCATAGTGTCCATATATAGTTCTGAAAGCATTTTTATGAATTTCTTCTTCTTTAATTCTAACCTGATGATATCCTGACCGAAAATCTATCTTAGAGAAAATCTTAGCTCCTTTGAATTGATCAAACAAGTCGTCTATGTGGGGTAAAAGGACATTTATTTTTAATTGTCATATTATTAAGTTGTCTGTAATCAATACAAAATATAAAGGTTCCATCTTTCTTCTTGAAAAATAAGACTAGTGCTCCCCATGTAGACACTCTGGGTTTGATATACTTCTTATCCATCAACTCTTTAAGTTGCATCTTGAGTTCAGTTAGTTTTGGAGTTCTCATTTGATATGGGGCCTTAGACATTAGTGCATATCTGGGTACTAATTCTATGGTGAAATCTATGTCCCATATAGGAGGTAATTGTAAAGTACCAAATGTAATATAATATGTAGAAACATGAATATTTAGCAAATATCAATGGAACAACAAAATATTGAGAACAAAAATACCAAAAATAACACATTTATTCAAACAAAGCTATATTGACTTGCCTCTTCGAGGGGGTAACCTCCAGTAGAGAAAAGCTCTACTAAAATAATTCTCAAGACAATATTTATGATGCCTCCTACTCTTATTTATACTAATTTTATCTTCTAAATAACATTCTAGAGGAATATCTTTCTAGAAGTGGAAGCTTCTATTAATTCTTCTTACATTGACTTGTTCACAATTATTAAATAGACCTTACTAACTAATGTTGGTATTTATTACATGGAAAATATGTTTGTACCTTATTAACTAATGTCAGCCTTTATTACATGGAAAATATATTATTCTATCTACGTGAGGGGTTAGGTCCTTAACATGCCCTCCCCCTTGAAAAATAGTCTTGTCCTCAAGACTTAAGACGAGGAAATTTTTGCAGAATGGTAGTCAGATCCCAAGTGGAATCTTCTGGTGGAGTATCCTTCCAGTGAACCAAAACTTCCTTGATGGTGTGCTAACGAAGGTGACACTCTCTCTAGTCCAATAAGGCTTATGGATGCAACCAAATAGAACCTTCTTCATCCAACTCTGGTAGGCTGGTCTAGGTGTGTCATTTGGTGCTAATCACTTTCTTCAGGAAAGAGACATGAAAAACAAGATGTCTCTTGGAGTGACTAGGAAAATCCAACTGATAGGCCACGGCCCCACACGTTCTAGAATAGTATAAGGACAATAAAATGTTGGTGTAAATTTATGACACTGTTAGGATTTGAGTGAAGTCTACTTGTATGGTTGGAGACGAAGAAACACTTGATCCCCTTCAGCAATTTGACATTTAGAACGACCCTGATCTTCCTGTTGCTTCATGCATTTTGACCCATTACCAAGTTTTCTTTGAGATTACAAAAAATGGTCATCAAACGATAAGATTGCAGTCAACCTCCTGAACCTTGGAGACACCTTGTATGTATTGGAGAACTGATGGTGGCTCATGTCTGTAGATTGATTCAAAAGGAGTCATACGAGTGGAAGTATGGTAAGGGGTGTTGTACCATCATTCGACTAGGGGTAGCCACTTAACCCATTGATGTTGTTTTTTAGATGTAAAACAACTCAAATATGTTTCCAAAAACTTGTTGACCGCTTCCATTTGGCCATCATTCTAGGGATGATAGGTTTTGATGAGATGCAACTGAGTTCCCTCGAGATTGAATAATTCTTGCCAAAAATTGTTGGTAAAAGTGGGATCATGGTCAGAAACAATAGAATGAGGCATTCCATGGAGTTTGAATATATTATCCATAAAACTTTGAGCCACTATGGAGGCTATGAATGGGTGTTGAAGAGCACATAAATGAGCTTATTTGGAAAGATCATCCACTACCACCATGATAATTGACTTATTTCCTGAGGTTGGGAGCCAATAATAAAATCCATAGAAATATCCATCCAAATAATAGGTGGAAGAGGAAGTGGTTGGAGTGTACCAGGAGGTTTGACAATCTTTCCCTTATTGTGTTGATATTTATCACATTCGGCCATAAAGGTGCGGATGTCATGTTTCATATTGTCCCAGAAGAAACCTCATTCGACATGTTCATAAGTTTTGGTAAAACCCGAATGGCCTACTATAGGTGAAGCATGAAACTCAAAGAGCACCTTGGATTTAAGTGTCGACTTTTTTCTTAAATACAAGCAAACTTTTTAGCAAAACTCTTCATTGTGCCAAGAGTACCCTGGAGTAGCTTGGGGATCCTATAGAAGTTTTTTGATTAGGCTAAATATTTTTGGGTCTTGCAACCATTCCCATTGAATAGCCTAAATTTAGTCAATGACATTGAATGAGAGGGAAAAGAGGGACCCTTCATCTTCATATTTCCTGGAAAGAGCATCAACCACCACATTTTCTTTTCCCTTCTTATAAACGATCTCATAATCATATCCAAACATCTTGATCATCCATTTTTGTTGCTCCTGGGATGAAATTCATTGTTCCAGGAAGTACTTAAGGCTTTGATGATCCATCTTAATTTGGAAACGTTGTCCCAATAGATAAGGGCCCCATAGATCCACTGCATGCAAAATTGCCAACATTTCCTTTTCATAAATCAATTGGCCCAAATGTTGATCCGACAAATGTTTGCTGGTGAAATCCAAAGGTCGTCCATATTGCATGAGGACTGCCTCAATTCCTCTCCTTGATGCATCACATTCCAAAAAAAAGTTCTTGGTGAAGTCAGGTTGGTCCATTACAGGAGTAGTCCACGTAGCTTCTTTCAAGGCTTGGAAGGATTGGTCAATTGTTGGATTCCAACTGAAAGAATTATTTTTAAGGAGAGTTGTGAGAGTAGCCACAATTTTTCCATAATTATGAACAAACTTGCAATAATGGCCCATTAAACCTAGGAAACCATGCATACTTTTAAGTTTTTTTGTGCGAGGCCAATTCTACAGAGCTTCAATTTTCTTGGGATCCACCCTTACACCATCCTTTCCAAAAATATGACCGGGGAACTCAACTTCAAAGGTGCCAAAAGCACATTTATATTGTTTGAGGAAAATTTGGTTCTTGGGGAAGAGATGAAGAACTTGATCTACATGGGTGAGATGGGATAGCCACGTTTTACTATAGATGAGAATATCATCAAATAAAACTAACACAAAGTGACATAGGAAAGGACCAAAGACACGATTCATGAGACTTTGAAAAGTGGAGGGGGAATTACAGAGATCAAAGGGCATGACCAAGAACTCATAGTGGCCCTCATGAGTGTAAAGTGCAGTCTTTGGGATGTCTTCCTCTTTGATATGTATCTGGTGATATCCTGAACAGTGGTCAAGTTTGGTAAAGTATTGATCCCCACTAAGTTCATCTAGAAGGTCATCTATGATGGGAATGGGAAATTTTTCCTTGATGGTAAGTTTGTTAAGGGATTAAAAATTAGGACATGTGCGCCAAGTTCCTTCCTTCTTGAGCACCATGACAATAGGGGAACAATAGGGGTTGGTACTAGGATGGATAACACATACTTCTAATAATTCTTGGACAATTTTCTCAATTTCATTTTTTTGAGAAAAGGGATTATGATAAGGGATAACATTGGGAGGAAGAATACCCAGGATTAAAGGAATGGAATGGTCATGGTCTCCATGGGAGGGGGGAGGGCCATGGGGATTTTGGAAAATAGTGGGATTGCGGGAAAGGATGGCTTCAATTTTGGGGTGTATCGGGGATGTCTCAACTTCTTGAATGGAATGGAATTAGGAAATGATGTCATAATGACCTTTTTTGAGTAACGTTTCCATGTGGTGGGACCTAATGATGTTTGGGGACCTTGTTGTAATGTCTTGGAATTTATACTATTGTCCTTCATATTGTAATTGCATGGTTAAATTCTTAAAATAAATGGTTATGGGGTCAAGAGTGCATTTTTGGGCCCTCAATTTTGAAGAACCCATTTTGCGGACGCATAAATGTTTTGTGGAACCCCAAAGCACATTAGAATTAGATAAAAGGGTAGGAAAGCTAACTGCTAGTGCACTAACAAGGTAAAAGAGTGATAGAAGCAGAAAATCCTAGAAGCTTCGAGGACAAGAAGAGACAAAGGGAATTCAAGAAATCAAAGGAGCATAATCAAGAACCAACCAAGAAAATGATATAAATTGTGGAAAATGTAATGAGAAAGGGTTGGGATTTTAGAATGGACATGTTTTTTGTTGTACTATTTTGTTGATATTCTGTTGTTGTATGATATTACTTCGCTAGGATCTATCTTCCAAGCGACAACTAATTCTGGTTCTTTTTTGTAAGTTGTGATATCAAAGACCTTCCCTATGATCACCATTCTAATGTATAATAATATAGAAACGATTATTCAGGCATACAAATTATTTTGTGTTATGGATGAATGCTTGGTCTTCTTTTCATGTAATCTGACCTATGTTGTGTATTTATTAATTGCAATATCATTTTAGAAATTTTTGTAATGTATATGTTTAATTTAACATGGTGCAACATGGACTGTTCATTGTCTTTATCAACCTAATGTTTCAGATGTTATGATCTCTTCCCACATAAGTATGGAACCATTATATGATATGCTAGATATGATGATGTGTCCTTTGTAATTCATTTTATCACACAAAGTCTTAGCTATGCTTTGGGTTAGACCTCCTTCCCTTGCGAAAGGTTGAATATGCCAGTGCAACTATACTACAGTGGTACCTTTGTTGGTAAACTCCTAGAACCTCGATCTCTAATTCCACGCCAAAAAATAGTTATGTTTCTAGGACTTGACTTCTGAGTGAGTTTTCAGAAGATGCAACATCACATATTTAAGTCTAACATTGAATGATCCAGAATCGGATCAAGGAGCCTGTCAGGGCTAAAAAAGGATCAAAATGAAAGTGCTCAGAATCCGGTGAAACCAATGCCATTGCGTCTGTCTCGTCTTCCTGATTCCAGCCATATATTTACTTCGTCAAAAAGATGTCGTATGCGAAAGATATCGCGTTCTGATCAGAAAACCAAACAGGTAAAAAGTCAAAGGTCAACTGGTCAAAAAGTCAATGCTAATGTCAGCATGACATCAGCATGCTGACTATGCAGGAGATGACGTGGCAAGGTACATTGATGATTGTACAGGATACATGGCAAGCTCTGCAGAGGACAAGTGGCAAATTCTAGTTTGTTGTAGAGGTACCACGTGGCCCAGTCATGGGATGCCACGTGGCACCCTCTTATTAGTGGAATGGTTGAAGTGTAAAAATATAATTGAGCCCTGTGGGGTTTGAACCCACAACCTCCTCCCTTACCCATAAGCTTTCGACACCCTCCATCTACCATCACACCACTTTGTTGCTTATGATACTATGGTCGCATTATTTTATTTATGTTGAAATTTTGTGTATAGTGGAAAAGGGGAGGGGTCGGGGCCTAGCCCTGGCCCACAACCATACGATGCCATGTAACCGCCCCATATAACTAGGAGAGCGGGGGGGTTAAACCTTACCACATGCGCGGGAGTATTGGATAGGGGCCAGCCCTTGGACCCCGCACCACCATGTAACCACAACACAAAATCCAGGGGCTTATCCGCTTTTGATGTGCGGGGCTCTATCCATATCCCACAGGTCCCGTGGAAAGCGCCCAAAGACTAGGGGATGGAGCCTATTTCAGGCCAGCACGCAACCAAAAGGGCTGGCGCTTGGCCATATGTGCTTACATGTGACTAGAAAAAGGGGGCGCATGCCTAGGGAGAGGGGGCTAGGCCCTATTATTAAACATACAGTGGGTTTTTACCATATTCTTATGGATTTTTAATTGATTTTAGCCTATTAATAGTGGATTTTGGCCATTTTTGGGAGATATTGGGCATTTTTGGAGGCCAGATTTTGGGAGGAAGTTGGGGATGGATAAACAACTTCAGATCTATAAAAACCAGGCCTGTTTGAGGCCATAGAAGACAATTAGAGCAGATTTATGCTGAAGGGAAGCCAAGCCAAAGCCATTTTTATGCAGGGAAGCTGTTGAGGAGAAGACACTTACGGGCCATTTCTGGGAGCTCCGGTCATCTGTTTTGCATGCTGTTTCTTCTGTTGGGTTCTAGAGATCTGGAAGAACATGACCATATCAGTATTGTAGCCAATTGGCACTAATGCGATGTATTTTTTGAGCTTTGAACAGAAATAAAGAAGCCTCCCCCACTGAGACAAAGGCCCGGAGATGTAGGCAATGTTGTACTGAACTCCGTTATCACTTCTCTTGTTATGGTTTGTTGTTTATTACTTCATTTCAGATCTGCATATATGTATATGGCTGTCTTAATTCCTCTTATTTCCTCATTCTTTCATTAATCCTCTCAAAT
>ML779617.1:658451-686823 GCA_009831015.1 Picea engelmannii | reverse complement strand
CTTGTTGACTAGTCAGTAACCTTTTGGGGACCAAAAGGTATTTTAGTGGGGAGGTGTGATCCAGAATCGGATCAAGGAGCCTGTCAGGGCTAAAAAAGGCTCAAAAATGAAAGTGCTCAGAATCCGACGAAACCAATGCCATTGCGTCTGTCTCATCTTCCTGATTCTGTCCATATATTTACTTCATCAAACGGACGCCGTATGCGAAAGATATTGCATTCTGATCGAAAACCCAAACATGTAAAAAGTCAAAGGTCAACTGGTCAAAAAGTCAATGCTGATGTCAGCATGACATCATCATGCTGACTGTGTAGGAGATGATGTGGCAAGGTACATTGATGACTGTACAGGATACATGGCAAGCTCTGTAGAGGACAAGTGGAAAATTCTAGTTTGTTGTAGAGGTACCACGTGGCCCAGTCATGGGCTACCACGTGGCACCCTCTTATTGGTGGAATGGTTGAAGTGTAAAAATATAATTGAGGTCTGTGGGGTTTGAACCCACGACCTCCTCCCTCACCCATAAGCTTTCGACACCCTCCATCTACCATCACACCACTTTGTTGCTTATGATACTATGGTCGCATTATTTTATTTATGTTGAAATTTTGTGTATAGTGGAAAAGGGGAGGGGTCGGGGCCTAGCCCCGACCCACAACCATACGATGCTATGTAACTGCCCCATATAACTAGGAGCGTAGGGGGTTTAAACCTTACCACATGCGTGTGAGTATTGGATAGGGGCCAGCCCTTGGACCCCACGCCACCATGTAACCATAACACAAAATCTAGGGGCTTATCCACTTTTGATGTGCGGGGCTCTATTCATAGCCCATAGGTCCCGTGGAAAGCGCCCAAAGACCAGGGGCTGGAGCCTATTTCAGGCCAGCGCGCAGCCAAAAGCGCTGGCGCTTGGCCATATGTGCTTACATGTGACCAGAAAAGGGGGGCGCGCGCCTAGGGAGAGGGGGCTAGGCCCTATTATTAAACATACAATGGGTTTTTACCATATTATTATGGATTTTTAATTGATTTTAGCCTGTTAATAGTGGATTTTGGTCATTTTTGGGAGATATTGGGCATTTTTGGAGGCCATATTTTGGGAGGAAGTTGGGGATGGATAACCAATTTCATATCTATAAAAACTAGGCCTATTTGAGGCCATAGAAGACAGTCAGAGCAGAGTTATGCTGAAGGGAAGCCAAGCCAAATCCATTTTTATGCAGGGAAGATGTTGAGGAGCAGACGCTTGTGGGCCATTTCTTGGAGCTCCGGTCATCCATTTTGCATGTCGTTTCTTCTGTTGGGTTCTAGAGATATGGAAGAACATGACCAGATCAATCTTGTAGCCAATTGGCACTGCTGCGATGTATTTTTTGAGCTTTGAACAGAAATAAAGAAGCCTCCCCCACTGAGACAAAGGCCCGGAGATGTAGGCAACGTTGTGCCAAACTCCGTTATCACTTCTCTTGTTATGGTTTGTTGTTTATTACTTCATTTCAGATATGCATATATGTATATGGATGTCTTAATTCCTCTTATTTCCTCATTCTTTCATTAATCTTCTCAAATGGTTAATTAACACATGCAATTAAAAAACTCAACCACAGTCATTAAAAGATCTTTTCGGATCATTGAAATATGGTGGGAAAGAAGGTGTGAAGAGTTTATATTTCAAGAAACTGAGTTACGACATAAAATTTTGAGGGTTGTGAAGGACGCAGTCTTCTATTCCAGACCATCCAGTGATCAGTGTGAGATATTTTGGATCTGATTCCCAGAAGAGGTCTACGAGTGGCTTGATCGATTATAAAAAGAAACATAATTTAAATATCACGTCAAGAAAAGATTTAATTGGATGATTGAGCGGTGTGTTTCTCTTCACAAGTTGATCACCAGATTTGTCGAACTGTGGACTTCTAGGTTCAAACTACCCTGGAAGGATACATCATTGAATTTGTCGTGGAAAATCACTAGTCATTCTCAAAGGCAGAAGCAATATTTTATGAGGGAGCCCGAGGGAGATTACTAAGAGAAATTCTGTTGTGGATGGAGATCTTATTGGTGGAAGAAGGAATGATCCCGCTTCCTTTGGTTGAAATGGATGAGTAAAACCATTTCTGCATGAGGGGTGGGTGATTCAGACAAGGATCCATGAGTTAGGATATGGAATTTATTGAGGTATGGGGGGTCATCATGAGAATATTTTTAGAGACAAGTGGGATTATAAAAAGGTCACGGTGCTTAAAAATTGGTGGCGAGAGAAAATGTGAAAGTTAATGTAGAGGCCCAGTTGGTTGTGCAAGGAGATCAACCTCGAGAAGAGTCATACGAGAGAGTTAGATGAGTTGAAAGAGTTCCAATCACATGGAAGGTTGTCCAGCCAATGGTTGAAGGAGAAGTTTGGAGAGAAAGATGAGAGTTTTAGAGAGAGCATATGAGATGAAGAAAATTCAGAAGAAAGAATCATGATTGGAGTCACCACTGAGGATCAAGACTCAGTTGTAACCTTTGAAGAAGTTGCAGGAGAATCAACCCTTGCAGGACCCGAAGATGTGAAGTATACTACATGATTTGATATGATAGGGCCTCCTAATGTGACCCCCCAAGTGAAATAATCTCATCTTGAAGACATAGGAACCAACCTTGGATCACCTAATCCCTCAACGCAATCTTCCAATCCGGTAAATTCTACAATAAACTCTCCCATAATATGTCATTTCTCCTCATTTTATTCCAACCAGTTCGAGTGGTATCAATATTTGTAGTCTAGAAAGTTATTTAGTGTTATCACAACTAGTACCTCTATGATTTATCTTGATAGGGTCCCAAAATCCTCCCATGGTGCATCAGCACGCTGGATCCCTATCCCGATACCCAAAATTCTAGGGTAAAGGGGATGAGGATGTGTAACAACATCGGTTCCTTTGTGAGGCCATATGGCAGTCTCGTGGAACTTTGGATGCTAATAAAATAGCCGAGTTTCAGACCATGATAAGGGGTTGGGCATTAAAATGGTATATGAAATCCACTTAACCATGGAATCCCCAGGGGAAACCATTTCCTTTACCACAAGTCAAAAAAAAAATTATTGTTGAATTTAAGATACCCCAATAAAACCAACAAGATGTTTGTAAAATTTGAGAAATCAAACATAAATATGGGGAATCTACCTGGGAGTATAACCAAAGATTTAAATACGTGATAGGAAAATTATCCAACCCCATTCATGAAGACCACCAGAGGGAATGGTTCATTTAGGGACTTTTACCATTAACTTGGATTCCCTTGACCCAAAGCGGATAACTACATTGGGGGAAGCCCTAGAACATGCCATGAAAATTGAAGCAATGGATGGATATCCTGGCAGCTTGCGGGTGACAAGACCACCCGATGACTATAATATTATGCAACTTCAAGGATCAATTTTTTCCTTGGTTGATAAGATTCAAGAACTAACCATTCCTAGAGCATCCCACCCTCAAGTCTGGTGTATTGGTTTCTATAATTAGGGGCATACAATGACAAAATTTCCCAGACTGAGGGGTGTAGAACCACCCAACAAACCACGACGCCTCCACCAATAGGACCGTCTGTAGGAGTTGTGCAAGTCACAACCACAACACCATTCCATGGCCCTGTGCAGTACCATGTCTTCCCAAACCATCATGGTACTTATAATAATGACTATTGTGAAATATTATGAAGTCATGGGAAACCCCCTTGGCATTGCCCAATCCTACAAAAATACACCCCCACTCCAAACACATTCTACTGTGAATTTTGTGGGTCACCTACTCACACCACTAAACAAACTAGATCTGGATTCTCTTACGAACAAATTAGATCAGTCTTCATTCATGGTCGATAAATTTCCCCAAGGATTTGGAGGAGGATGTCACGGTGGTGGAGGTCTCATAGGTGGACAAAGCGGAGGAAGAGGGCCATCTCAGTGTTATAATTGTGATGAACAAGGACATATTGATCGAGATTGTCCTCTTTTGAGACTTCCTTGGTGCACCATGTTGGCCCTTGGTCATGTATTAAGGAAGGAAGAGAAGATTAGGGAATAATAAAGACAAATTATGAAATGCACAGAAAGCACACAAACCGAGGAGGGGTTGAAGTGGTTAAAAGAGCATAAAAGAAGGAAGGAAGTAAAGGAAAGAAAACCATTGAAAGAGAAGATTAAGGAAGAGAAAGCAGCAAAGAAGATAGATCGTGGACAAGTCAGCAAGCGGAAGAAGACACCAATGGGTGCTTTGGAGCACCTCATGGAGAAGAAGGAAGAATAGGTCGGAGGAGCCCTTAAAATGCAGGTTATGTGGACCTAGGGTTTTGGCACCTAGGGTTTTGTCACCTAGGCTTCGGTCTAGGGTTTTCTAAGAGTCATTGAATTTATAAATAGAGGTCTAGAAGAGTTGAGAGGGGATGGTGGTGATGATGTTTGAGAGGTAGAAGTGTTATGGCTTAGAGCATTCTTGTATTTTGAATCTTCGGCTGGGTGCGAAGATTTATTCTGCAGCTAGGTGCGCAGGGAGAGGGAATAAAGAGAAAGAGAGAGAAGGATCTACAATTGAGTGCGCATATAGAACTATTTATTTTCCATCTACTTAATCAATAAACACAATTATGTGGAAGTAACCCTACGGAGAGGGTGAACCACGTAAAATCTTGTTGTTCTATGTGATTAATGTTGTGCTATTTGCTATCTTTTATACTGTTATGCATTGTTGTTTTCCAACTGAAGATAATAGATATAAACTAACTTCGCGAAGCTAAGTATAAGAGTGTGAATAATCTCTAGGTCATCTTGCGTTGTTGTTCTGGAATCATCTTGCATTTTCTCTAGTTGTAGACACTTGTGTCCTGCAACCCCCCTATTTCTACTTCGAGTGAGACCTCATCAACTTCACAGGTGTTGCTGAATGGGCCAGTAGTGAGGGCTTCTTGGTGCGATGTTAGAGTTGAAACATGGTTCTTCCCTTGTACCAAAAAATGGTTCTATTGATGGGACCGGGATCTTCTTGAGGGAATGTCAAGGTGGTTTCCATCGAAGACAAAAATTCACAACTGGATAGAAGAACAAGAAAGGGACTTCACCGTAGCTCAGAAAAAGAACCCTAGAATTAGTACATAAGACTGGTTAGGAAGTTATATCTTTACCGATGTGCACGAGATTTTCTTTACAGGAGTTCATAAGGAGTTATAAGAGTGGTTAGCCAGACTAGCAGACACTCAGTTTGAAATCATATCTAGACCACATGTGGTTTGGACATCGGCCCTGATTAAGAAATTCAAGAGAGTTGATAATGCGGTATCAAGAGCAATGGATCTCTGGTTTGACAACACTATTGGAGGGTACATTACTAATTTTTCTATTGACAGAGTGGAATCATATAGTCAAGCAGAGAGGTATTTCTTCAAGGGACATAGAGGAAAGTTTCTACACTTTTTAAAGTTGATGATTAAAATGTTATTGCACGAGAAGAATATCTTGAAGATATAGTAATCAGTTGGGTTTAAAGATAATGTTCAAAAAGTCAGACAACAATAGTGACACAGAGTCTGGATACATGCGTAGTGGGAGATCATTCATAGAGATTCCTCTTGTGAACCTGTTTAAGAAGAGTTACGGGCCATTATCACAAGACAAAGGATTCTACAGTGGAGAAGAAGTAGAGCTATCAGACGAAGAGTATTCAAAGTTTGCAAGGGCAGAGGAAGTAGAGACTAAATAACTTCACCGAGAAGAACCAAAAACTTCAGGTACTATGCTTACTATTGAAGTAAGTATTGCTACTCCTCTTGTTGTGTTAGCATCATAGAGTAACCAAAGTAACCAGAGTAATCAGAGTGCTCATAGTACTGTTACAAGCAGTTTAGTACATACTCAGTCGAGAAACCAAGGAAAATCCATGGTAGATGAAATGAGGTTACCCATTTCCAAAGGAGATGGATCTGAGGATCTTGACTAGCACTGGTTCTTATGTGAATTTGTATGGAGCATTAAGCAAGTCACCGATGAAGCTATTAAGAGAGATCAATTTAGTACTACCTTGAGGGATCGTGCACTGAGATGGTATATGAAGTTTGTTATAGGATCTGTACAACCTAAACCATTGAATGCCATTAAGATTGCATTGAAGGTAGAGTTCAATAATCCTAAGTCAGAGTCGTAGTGAATTACAGAGTTGAAGGAAATCAAGAAGAAAGTATTTGAACCTGTTTGGGAGTTTGATTAGAGGTTTAAGACCTTGATAGGAAATTTAAGTTTTCAGATTCTAGATGAACAACATAAGGAATGGTTCATCGTTTCCCTCCTTCCACACATTATATGTCCTCTGATGCAACATAAGGTCGCTTCGTAGGCTGAAGCATTAGATATTTCCATGAAACTAGAAGCATCCCCTGTAGGAGAATCCAATCCAGGTATGAGTTAGATTTTGAATAAATTAACTAGTTTATCTTTACAAGTTGAAGACATGAAGAAGGACAAAGGAAAATATAAAAGAGAAGACATATGGTGTATCATATGTAAAGCATAGGGCCATGAAAAAGAGCACTTCCCTTTATTAAATGAACACTTGGCCTCTGGAGCCCCTAACCCTTTGAAGCAGTCTACTTTACCATGGTGCAAGGTATGTACAAATAGACATCACCCTGGTGAATGTTATTATATGCAGAATATGCCTAGACACCCACCAATATTTATTGTACATCTTGAAAATATGTGGGGCATGATGAGAAGGACTATAGGGCTTATGACCTCATGCATGAAGGGTCAAGGGATGCATATAGAATTCAAGGAGAATTACATTCAAAAGTTAATGTTGCACATTTCAATTCCCCAGGAAGAGGATGAGGAGGAGGCATGGGTCTAGGTTGAGGTCAGATTACTTTCTATAACTGCGCCCAAATAGGTCATTTGGAAAGGGATTTTCAGAACCCGTGTACTACTTGCAACTACTGTAATTCATTTGACCATGTCATTGAAGACTGTCCGATATTTTTAGATAAAGTTCAGAAAAAATGAGGTGGAAACCAACAAGTCCAACCAATATCATCTGAACCTCACGATGAGGAACCCAGAGTTGTTGTTATTATTAGAGGAGGCGTTGTCACAGGAGAAGATAGGGTGATACCAGGAAAGACTACAAATGTATCAGGGATCAGAAGAGCTTCAGAGAAGACACCATTGTTTGATCCAAGGAAAGAAAAGTATACTTTTGAAGAAGCAAGAAGAGAATTTGTAGGCGAACAAGCTTCTTCATCTAGGGCATAACCAGAAGTAAGGGAATGTGGAATGCCTCCATCATTTGATCAGTATGCCCTACCTAGATAAGGAAAAGAGGTAAGCAAGCTTGTGGACTTCTTGTATACTTGTATTAATTTGATTAAGGATGAAACGATTGTGCATGAACTACAACAATTGATAAGATAGTATGAAATTGGAGGAGTAGATCCTCTACTTAGTAGAGATGTGAATCAAGTATCTAGAAAAAGGAGGACAAGCAAGGAACTGCACCTTAGTACTCATATTGGAGACTATGACATAGACTAGGTGGTCCTCGACCTAGGGTCAAAAGTAAATTTTATGACAAAGCAGACTCGGGAATTGATGGGAAAACCTAAGTTGATTTACTCTCCTATTAGGCTCAGGATGGCTAATCAGCAGGCGGTGAGCCCCTTTGGGAGACTACATCATGTCCCTGTAGACATCGACGAAGTGAGGAAATTTGCAGACTTCAAAGTGATAGAGATTGTTGATGATAGCTTCCCCTATGTTGCATTGTTGGGTATTAATTGGGCTTTCGACAACTTGACTGTTGTTGACCTGAAAAAGAGAAGAATGAAATTTGAAGGTGATGGACTTAGGGTCATTGCACCTCTTGATCCTGATGAAGGTCGCAGATACACAAAACCTATAAGAGAAGAAGATTGCTCCTATGAGCTAGAGAACATCTATAAACTGACAACAGGACAACATGAATACATTAATCCTACAACAGATGGGAATCTAAGTTGGCAAAGTGAAAGTGCATGCTCATCAGACTCAGAAGAAGCATTGGAAAATTGGCAGAACATAATTTATGAAGTCTCTACGAGGAGGTGTGCCAGATTGACCAAAGTCATTCGTTGGATTGGCACAAAAGTAAGTAATCTTCCTACATTTGATGGCTTGAATAATTTAGAGACATTTCTACTTTAATTTGAAGTAATTGTACCAATACAACAGAGGTTGTTGGCACTAGATGAAGCCTTGAAAGAAACGCCAACTAGATGGTGGGAAGCCCATAAGAAGAACATCGCAGAATGGGTACAATGTCGCACCTTGTTGATAGTGTTCTTTTCAGACCAAGATGAAGGTTGCTAAGTTTGATACACAGGTCATAGTTTTCCTAAGACCCATGTGTGAAGTTGTGAGGGATACTGGAGCAACATTCCTAAAGAACAATGGGTACATATGTTTATTAACACCTTAGATACTACGCCTATCAACTAGTATCTTCAATGATAACTACGCTTAGTCACTACATATTGGTATGATATGACCCATAACTTTATATCTATGTTCCTATTTGAAAGTCAGTACCCCACAGTAGATTGAGCTTTACAAATTGTGAGACAGAAGGTCTTTGAGGAGGCACCTAACTCCCCTCTTGAACAAGAAGAAGATGAATGGACTACGCCTCTTCAACGATTACAGGGTATTTATAATATTAATGTTGATGAGGATGATGATCCTAGGAATGTAAATATTTCAGAAAATGAAGGACAAAGATACCTAGAAGGGTTAGGGATTGAATTACCTTTTGTTGGGAATCCTATTAAAATTAAGAAGTTTAATATTGGAATAGAGAAAGCACCTAAGTTGGAAAATTTTGGAGACTATTGGGATGATGCTACTATTAGTAAGATTACATAACTATTGCATGAGTATCAGGACTTGTTTCCAACAAAGTTCACATCCATGAAGGGAATTAAAGGGCCCATGGGAGAAATGGAGATTCCTTTGAAAGCAGATGCAAGACCTGTCAAGCAGAGGCCTTATAGACTGAATCCCAAGTACAAGCAGAAAGTTAAGATTGAATTAGATAGAATTATGGAAGCATGAATCATAGAACCAATCAAAGAATCTGAATGGATCATCCCTATGGTGGTCTAAGATAAGAAGGCATAAGAAATCAGGATCTGTGTAGATATAAGGAAATTGAACGATGCATGTTTACATGATCTATTCCCTACACCTTTTACTGGTGAAGTTCTAGATAATGTAGGAGGACCAGAAGTTTATTCATTCATAGATGGATTTTCAGGCTATCACCATATTAGAATTGCTAAGGAGGACAGACATAAGACCACATTTGCAACAGAATGGGGCTCTTTTCAGTACACCGTCATGCCTTTTGGCTTGAAGAATGCACTAGCCATATTTTCCAGGATGGTGGTCGAAGCATTTAAGGAATTGTTACACAAGTTTTTGGAGGCATACTTTGATGACTGGACCATTTTTAGCCTACTAAAAGATCTTATTGAATGTTTTAGATTAATGTTAGATAAAGGCAGGCAATGTCATATTTCCCTGAACTTGAAGAAGTGTATTTTATTTTCACCTTTTGGAGTGTTGTTAGGACACATTGTGTGTAAGAAGGGGTTATTGGTAGATCCTTCCAAAATTTCTATCATTATTGATATACCTCCTCCTACTTCGGTCAGACAGCTGTGCACTGCATTGGGACACACTGGATACTACATAAATTTTATTAAGGGCTATGCACAGATAACAACACCTATGGAGAAGCTATTAAAAAAAGATAGTAAGTTTCAATGGATAGAGGAATGCCAGTAGAGCTTCGACACATTAAAGCAGAAAATGGTCACTGCGCCTATTTTTTTTTTTCCAGATTGGAGTAAGGAATTCCATGTTCATGTTGATGCTTCATCCATTGCATTAGGATTAGTTTTAGCACAACCAGGTGTAGGATATATTGACCACCCTATATCCTTTGCTAGCAAGAATCTTTCTACATCTGAAATGAATTATACTTCCACTGAAAGAGAAGGCTTAGCTATGGTATATGCGCTACAAAATTTTAGACACTACTTGCTGGGAGGACATTTTAATATGTTTACTAATCATTTTGCATTAAAGTTCTTAGTCAACAAGCCAATTTTGGGGGGAAGAATATCCAGATGGCTATTATTATTTCAAGAATATGATTTTGAGATCATGGTCAAGCCAGGGATAATGAATAAGGGACCTAACCACTTATCCAAGTTAGAACATGGAGAGGAACCCACTAGTTTGGATGATACACTACCAGATGCATAGTTGTTGGCCATTAGGAAAGTCGATGATAACTTCGTCGAGATAGTCCAGTTCATGTCCATAGGAATGGCACCTCACGAGTATACAGTTATTCAAAAGAAACAATTGGTAATCCGCGCTGCAGATTTTCAACTTATAGCTGGACAATTATATAAGATGGGACCAGATGAGATCTTAAGAAGATGTTTTATGGATTCATAAATACCATTGATTCTTGTAGAAGCACATGAAGGCCTCGTAGGAGGACACTATGCAGGGAAAGCAACAACGCAGAAGGTTCTCAGAGCTGGCCTCTGGTGGCCCACTTTACATAAGGATGCTAAGGAATACTACAGAGCCTGCGATGTATGTCAAAGGATAGGGAAGCCTTCTAGAAGGGATGAGATTCCTTTAGCACCTCAGTTAAATTTACAAGCATTTGAGAAATGGGCTATTGACATTATGGGACCTATCAACCCACCAGAAAAGCGCACAGGAACTCGATATATCATCACTGCTACAGAGTATTTGACCAAATGGGAAGAAGCAAGAGCATTTAAAGACTATAGTATAGTTACAGTTTCATGGTTCATCTTTGAGGATATCATAACCAGATTTGGATGCCTAAAGATCCATATGAGTGATCAAGGCACACACTTCATTAACAAAAATATTGAAGCCTTGACTCAGGAGTTCGAAGTTCATCATCAGAAGAGCACACCATACCACCTGTTAGCACTCTGTAAATTCATTCGACTAATAAAATAAATGATAGAGGTAACTGTTTCAACCAACTTTAGGTTGGATTATGACCCTTCCAACCAGAGAGGGATCTCTCGGACATACAACTATTTGGGACATTCAAAAGATTTGGCAAGGTGTGTTCAGAGGTCAGATTCTTCCATGGTGTAAAGTTTAAAGGTGGTAGGACAAAACATAATTGCATGGCAATTAGGCAATGGGGTTCACTCCTCAAAAAGTATAAAGAGTTATAAGCTATGTATTTCTAGAGGGAACAGAGGAAAAATAGGTATGATGTTCATCCAAATAAGTAATATGAGGTGGCAAACGCAAGGAGAGGAAAGACTACTATCGTCAAGAGGCGTTTAATAGAGGTTGAATCTCTTGGTAAGGCATTAGAAGAAAACACATGAGGGATGGCTACTACAAACATAGCACTGATAACGAGTGAAATCTAAAATAGCAACAAAAAATACATAACAAGTATAATCAATGTGAGAAGGAGCACCAACAAAAATGAATTCCTTATATTACTCAAAGATTATTACTAGCAGCAAAAACACATTCATGAAATATGAAACACAGGAAAACACATTGAACATCACGACCGTGATGAATCTTGGCTATCTAAGAAAAACCTTATCTGCTTATATTAAACATTCATAAGAAATTACAAAGTTTTCCTGCTACGAGGGCATGCCCCTCTCTGGTAAGTCCAAACATTCATTTATCTTTGTAATAGTATATATAGATAAATTACATCTAGGATTCAAAAGGAATCATTTTCCCCGAAATTCCAAAAATAGACATCAGTTAAAAAGGAGTAACAACTAAACTCCTATTTTGTAGGGAACGTTATAATAAAAAACTGACATATTCAAGATTTTTACCCTGAATGCCACTTGTATGCATTATCAAAAAATTCCCTGAAAGATACTTAATTTGGCTTGAAATATATTTTAGATTAGCAATCTCTTCCTTTAAAGTGTCAAGCCAATCAGGCTGGTTTTCCCTAGTACTTTCAACCACTTCAGCTTTAACCTCTGTCTTCCTTCACTTTATCCTTTTACCCTTGCCATCTTACAGATGATATTCGTCTATGTACCCATTGATAATTAAATCCTTCAAGATAGGATTTAGTCTAATTCCTTCACCTAACCCCGGTTCATCTGTAGGCTCTGTGTGAAATTTTGTTGCCAATATTTGTTGTCAAATTGTTTGAATACCCTGATTCATTGAAGGTCGTTGGATCTGTCTTCTCCATTTCCTTTGTTTTACCTGGAAGCACGAGCTTACCTCCCTTAACTATACAAGAATTATACGAATGATTTTATTTGTGGTTACCCTATTCTAGAATAAAACGTTAACCGCCAACAACAGAGAAATATCACCCATGTTTTGAATGACAATCTTCATTGAGTGCTAATCATGGGCTACTGACGAAGTTCCTTGCATGGATAATGGATTATCATGTTTGGCCATTGATTTCAAATGATAATAGTTTTGTCTATTTTTCCATGCATCTCAACAAAAACATTCATACATTCTTGAACATCTCCAAATATGACAACCATATTATGTGTATCAAAGCTATCCTCTTGTTCATCAAACAATTCTGGTTGGGTTTTATTAACCTTCTGGAAATTTTCTAGAGGAATAACATTTTGAATTTAAAATGAATGAATGGAAATAAGTTCCTATTCATAATCTCCTTGCAAATGTGAAAAGATAACAGCATGAACTATTTCACAGTCTAAAGTTCTCATGGATGCATTTTCAAAACCATGATTTTCAAAGGAATCAAATAGAACTGCCTCTTCATTATATTTTTGTATTTCTGATTGAAAAGTCGCATACATTGTTTTGTTACTTTCCTGAATCTCTATGTCAGTTGTTCGTTCACTGTTTGAAGTCTCCATAGATGTAGTTTCAAAATCCTCATCCATGTCTAGGCCACGTAGAATTTGAACAATGACATCATTCACAGGGGAAGAAAGACAACCTTGAAACACTTTGTCTTGCTAGAAATCTTGTTGAATGTCTTCATCAAGTTCAGGAGAAGGAAAATGACTTTTGACAACAATCCCTTGATCAAATTTCTCTATTTTCTCATGGTTTTCTTTTAACCATTCAAAGGAAGAAAAACATAACGAGAGATATTCTTCATTTGCAAGCCTACTTATCTCTTCAAATTTAACATCATACCTGGGGGGTTTCTGATATGAAACATTATTGACATTTTTTTGAGCATTTTGAAAGAAGAAAAACATAATGGCAAGGTTCTTACTTCTGATTATAAATTTCTTCATTTCGCTCATTTCTGTCACATGCACATTTTTCCATTTCTTTGGGTTGTTGAACATACTTATCTTCAGATTCCTCTTTGACCAATGGTTGCAATTTCTTGTCAAGTTGTCTCAGTGAATCAATGTGATTTGGAATCATCACACTTTCCTTTGTCTCATTGATGATCTTAGCATTTTCTTTCAATAATTCAAATGAAGAAAAGCATAAAGGCAAAGTATTTCCTTCAGTTGTTTCAGTACCTTCTTCTTTGTGACTGTGACATGTAGGATGATGGATTTCACTGTACTGCTGGAAAGGAAAATTTTCAGGGAGAGAACATGCAGTTGGTTGTTCTAAGAATTCAACATCATAATCATCATTATATTCATCATATATAGGCAAATCAGCAACATCAGCAACATTATCTAACAAGAAAAAGCTTGGGACATCAACTTGTTCCTCAACAAGCTGATTTGCAAACTCCTCTTCTTAACTGTGTAAAAATGAATATATGAAAAAATCATCTCCATGATTATCATGGGGTGGGTCAGAAACTACATAAGTGCCCTCTCTTTCAATAAGTGGAATATAATCCTTTGCGAAATCACTAGAATTTAAAACTTCAAGAGGACCTATGATGTTATCAATTTTATGCTCAAGATTCCAGTCAATTGTTCTCTGTTCATATTCATATTCATGTCCTGGAGAATCCAACCCCTCCCTTAGAATCTATTCACATGCTAGGATATTGTGTTGAATCTTCTGAGCATCATTAAACATTTGTTGTAAGGTCTTAGGTCTTCTTTCCATTTGGAGGAAATACAAATCTGGGTGAAGAGTAGTGGCATGTTAGAGCATGGCAACAGCTTCAATGGGTTGAATTTCTTTGGGAAAATCATAATAAGTACTGGAAAAACTTCTTCTAAATGTAGAAATAGTTTCATTTCTTTGTCCTTTCAAGGCATAGAATTTTGTAAGTTGTAGGTCCAGAGGTTTCTTCTTTCCCCAAAACTTTGAAAAAACACTCTTCAACTATACCCATGAGTTAATTGTCTCTGGATGCAAATGTTTAAACCATTATTCAGTATCTCCTTTCAAGGATTGAGAGAAATCCATCATACAAACATCGTCATGGTCAATCTCAAACAAATATATAAAATGCTCAAACCCTTGGATGTGTTTTTCAGCTGTGATGACACCATGTTCCCCATCAAACACAGGTAGGTACTCATAGTGATTTGGAGGAAAATCATGAAGGATGTGAGGTAATTTTAATGGTTTGTATCTATGTTGAGTCTTGGAAGGTATTGGATCAAGTACAGGAGGTGAAATATAAGCCTTGGTTTCATGAAGCTCATCAACTTGGTTATGGTTATCACATGGCTCGGATGGGAGATTTTGATCAAAATCAGTGATAAACTGAGGAGATATTTGTATAACTTTTAGAGGATGTACAATTTCAGGATTATCACGTTCATCATTTGAATGCAGTAGGTAAAGAAAAAATTATTTATCATGTTTAGGAAAGGAAGAAAGGTAGTAAATAACAATAGATATTATGTCTTGGAAAAAACACAACTTCAGGTACTTGTCTCTTCCCATGATATCCTTTCATACCTTTTTCAAGGGGTCACATCTTCTAGTGGAGTCTCTAAATCACATTTGAAGCTTGAGGGGAGTCCCCAATAAAATCTTCAGGCTACTGACTCTTTGGGCAGTGGAGTCTTCGTACAAATTTTGAATTATAGATTCTTGAAAATGGAGTCGCCAGGTGAATGATATACAAAATTTCTCCGTCTGAATAATCTTTACCATTAGTACTCATATATGAACTTTGTTGTTTTTCTCAAGGAATATTTCACCTTCGGTCCCCAGCAATGGCACCAAAATGTTAGCACTCTGTAAATTATTTTGGATAATAAAAAAAATGACAGAGGTAACTATTTCAACCAGCTTTAGGTTGGATTCTAACCCTTCCAACCATAGAGGGTTCTCTCAGACATACAACTATTTGGTATATTCAAAATATTACGAACCTTCGAAATTTTTAATAGGAATGTACATAATTGCATGGTCGATTACGGTGCATCGTCAAACATGATGCCTCTATCTGTTTATCAAAAAATTAATGCAGAATTTAAACCTTCTGATCTCAATATCATTCAGCTATATCAAACAAACGTTAAAGTAATTGGTGAGCTTAAGAATGTTCTGGTTAGATTATCTTCCAATCCTAAGGTTCATCAAATAATTGACATTATCGTTATTGATATCCCTGAAGTTTACGGTTTGTTTTTAAGCAGGGTCTGGTCAGAACAACTGCATGGTTACTTTACCACAGATTGGTCTCATTTGTGGCTACCTGAAAATGGATAGCCCAACAAAATCAGGATAAACAGAGAATGCTATATTAAGCATACCGTGATGGATCTAAATGATGCAAATGAACCTTACACTGCATCTACTAATTCATTTGAAATTCAGGGAATGAATACCTTCTTTGGTAAGTTCATGACCGAAATTTCTCATATTACTGATCTTGGGCAGCAATCGAAAGTTATGACCTATACTCAGACATCAACTTTGTCGAGTAGGCCAAGTACTACTGACAAAGCCCAAATCTGGTCATTGTACTTTGATGGATCCAAATCCAAATAAGGAGCAGGTACAGGCTATGTGCTCATCAATCCTGTAGGTAATAAAACTTGTATTTCTTACAGGCTAGAATTTGAGTGCACTAATAACACCGTTGAGTATGAATAACTTCTACAAGGGCTTAGGAAAGCTTTGGATATGGACGTGCGGAATTTGATGGTATTTGGTGATTCATAAATTGTGGTTAAGCAGGTAAGAAATGCCATACATTGCTTATCACCACATCTAAAAAACTACCAAACCAAGGTATGGAGTTTGATGCAAAATTTTTCAACATTTAACATAAATTCCATCCCTAGATTAAGTAATTCAAAAGCTGATTTATTGGCCAATGTTGCTTCTACAATGTTGTCCACTTAAGGTATTTCCCCTAATGTGTTTTCAATTGAATTGTTGTTTAGTCTGTCGATCCTGGATAAGATCACAAACTCGAGAGTATTCAATGATGACTAACAAATCATCAACTTTTTGCACATGGAAGACACCTTCAAAGGTGCAGTCATTGATGAAGGCACTCACAATGAAAACCTTTGTAACTTCACGGTAATATCAGATCCTAGATCTTCTGAATCAACATATGATCTAGTAAACTCTATCCCTAGACCAGTTGTAAGACTAGAGAAATTTTATGACGTGCATGATAAATTTAGAGGGACGGTAAATTGTAAAACAAACAGTTCTTCTTTGATTTATGAAACGGTTAATTTAGGAACAAAGGACAATCCTCAAAATATTAATCTGGGAATAGGTTGTTTCGAGCACGAACGATCTACTTTTATAAGATTGTTTAAAGAATTTAAAGACATTTTTGCCTGGACTTATGATGACTTGAAACATTCGACCCCAATATCATACAACATGTCATCCCCATGAAACCCCAGAAACAGCCTTTTCAACGGAAATTGAGGAAGATGCACCCTAAATTGGAACCCACTATTAAAAAAGAACTGAATAAATTGATAACTACAAAGATAATTTTCTCGGTAAGGCACGCACAATGGATGTCTAATCTAGTCCCTGTAAGGAAGAAAAGTGGTGAAATTCGACTATGTGTCGATTTTCGGAACTTGAACCGAGCATCTAATAAAGATAACTACCATGTTCCTCCAATGGAACAAATTGTACAACAAGTGTCTGGCTCCGAAAAAATATCTTTACTAGATGGATTTTCGAGATACAACCGGGTCCTCATGTCTCCCTCAGATCAGCTTAAAACCACCTTTCGCACCCCATGGGGAACTTATGCCTATAGGAAAATTCCTTTTGGACTGATAAACGTCGGCACCACTTTCTGGAGGGAAATGGATATTTCTTTCCATGGCCTCATTAACCAATCAGTCGTGGTCTATCTTGATGATGTCACCGTATTCTCTAAAAACAAGAAAGATCACTTGTCTCACCCCAGGGTTGTCCTGGAATGATGTCGCAAGTTTGGCATATCCCTCAACCCTAAGAAATCGATCTTTGCAGTAGATCAAGGTAACCTACTTGGGTTTCTAGTATCTAAAGATGGAATTATTATTGACCCTAAAAGAACCCAAGCTATTGCTAAGCTTCCCCCCCCCTATTCCAAAAAAGCCATGTAGTTCTTTTTGGGAAAGATTAATTTTGTCAGAAGATTTGTCCCAAGTTTCTTGGAAATGGTAAGACCCTTACAAAATTTAATAAAAAATTATGTTTTATATCATTGGGGACCACGAGAAATTCAAGCCTTCGATTCAATTAGAAAATCAATAATAGAATCCCTTTCCTTGATGAGTCCTGATTTTTCTCAGGATTTCACTCTTTATACCTTGGCTTCTGACCGATCTTATGTTGTTGTGTTGACACAGAAAAATGTTGAAAGTAATGAGATACCTATTTCCTTCATGAGCTCAACTTTCAAAGGAGCATAGCTTAACTACCCAACAGTATATCAACATGCATATGTTTTTTTTAAAGTAGTGAAACACTTCCGGCCATACCTGCTGAAATCCATAACCAAGGTTATTGTTCCTTACCCAGTTGTAAGAAACATGTTAGTAAAAAAAGAACTAGGATAGAAAAGGGAAAATTGAATGACATCATTACAGGAATATGACCTCGAAATAACCCCTGCACAGATTGTTATAGGTCAAGTCCTATGTAAACTAGTGGCTGATTCAGTTGAAGAATAGGAAAGTCAAATCAACACCTTAACTGTAAATCAACATAACGAAAAACAAATCAGTTGTGCACAAGTTAATATCAATTCATGGTATGAGAACATTAAATTTTATTTGACACATGGATCTGCTCCCCATAATCTTGATCCTAAAAATAGAGGAGCACTTAGGCTAAAATCTGCATCTTTCCAGTTAATCAATGATGTATTATTTCGAAAGAACTTTGATGGTGTTCTTATGCATTGTTTGGAAAAGGAAGAGTCAGAGAGAGTGGTATCTGAACTCCATGCAGGTGAAGCCAGTGGTCACTTCAGTGGAGATACCACTACTCACAAATTTCTAAGAGCTCGATACTATTGGCCCACTTTATTTAAAGATGCCCATGCGTTGTGTCGTAAATGCATAATTTGCCAAAAGGTTGATGGACAGGTGAAAAGGAAGCATTCCCCTTGCAACCTATTACTATAGATTCTCCTTTTCAGCAATGGGGCCTTGACATCATAGGACCAATCCTTACAACAATGGATTATTTTACTAAATGGTTCTAGGTTGTACCTTTGAAAGTGGTGAACACAAATTAGGTAGTATATTTCCTAAACTCTCACATCATTGCTCTATTCGGCATTCTCGAATGTATGGTCTTTGATAATGCCTCTTAATTTTCATCCCTTGAGATGAACATTTTTTCTTTGGAAAAGGGTTTAAAATGGAGTATTATTCAAGCTACTACCCTCAAGGAAATGGCCTAGCAGAATCAATGAATAAAAATTTAATCAAGATTATTAAAATGACAGTTTTAGAAAATCACAAAAATTGGCACAATGCACTGTATAATGCACTTTGGGCTGATAGGATAACCCCAAAAGCCTATGTTGGTAATTCCCCTTTCTTTCTCGTATATGGAAGAGAATAAATTCTCCCTACGCATGTTTTACCTCCCTCACTGCAACTGTCGCAGAAAGTCCAAGAAGAGGAGTGCCCTCCTCTAGAAAATCAAATAAACACCTTATTGAAAGTAGAGGAAGTGAGAACACAAGCAAAGCAGAAACTGGATCAACGTCAACAATTTGTAAAAAGATGGTTTGATTCAATTTATTCTTCAGATAAGAATTTCGATGTCAGAGACTTGGTTCTCAAGTGGGAGAAATCTCACGACGGAAAGGGGGAACACACCAAGTTCCAGAATCTCTGGTTGGGACCATTTGTAATTTCTGAAAAATTGGGTCCCATCTCTTTCCGTCTGCATATTTGGAGGGACAACCAGACACTTTCCCAGTGAATGGACAGGCTCTCAAAAGGTATTTCACCTAATGATTTCAGATAGACCTTTTGTACATATTGTTTTTTTTTAATTTTCTTTTCTGTTTTTTTATTTTGGTTCTTTTCATTTTGCTTGATTTTGATTTATTTTCAAATAAAGATGTCTGAGTCACCATTTCATTTGTGTAAGGAGAAATTAAAATTTTCATTCATTAGGAACAACTGACAAATCCTTGAAGCACCAATGATATGAATTCTAAAACTCAGATCAACAGAGGTAAATTTCTGTTCAAAACAGTGTTCCTGGTTTCTCTCTAAAATGACGAGAAGACACAATTATCATTAATAAAACTCTTAACGTTGTCCCTGTTTTAAGGAAAACAACTCGATTATACCTTCCTATCCTCGTGATGGTTTCTTAACAAAAATCTAAGTGTTCAGATAATGATAAAGTTCATCAAACGAGAAAATAATTTGTAAAAGATCAAGTTTTGTTTTCAAAATCTGATATTTTTTTAGCATCACCCCGCTCTCTTGAATGGCATAAAGGTTTTCAAATTTGTAAACAAATTATAGAGAGTTGAAAGCACTGCAAGGTGTGGGAAGTGTCTGTAAAACCTTTGAGACACTGAACATGTGTGCTGGCAGTGGGTAAAGGCATGCATGTTTCCAAGGCAACTTCGTCAGGGTACTGAACAGGCCTGTTGGCAGCGAAGCAATGTTGGGTTTAAGAAAATTTCAGGTATATCCTATTGAATTGGTCAAAAGTAAATATGTTCTTTATCATGAATGGATGACTCTTGGATAGGACAATGGTGTTAGAGTGGGTTAAATGATATCCCTACTGAGGCTATGGATGTCTTGTCAATAGTATCAGAGTCGGTTGCCTAAACATTGTTTCACTCGTAATCTAGATTTGATACTAGATCGTATTTTTGACAGAAACACATCTGATGCTAGGCTGTGTTATTTTCTGAGTTTTGATCAGGATGCTTGACCTGCTGTCAACTGTTTCTGAAAAATTTGTTCTTTCTGATTCACCCTAACATGGATTTTCTAGTGATGCAGAGATAACTGCTTCATCCAGTATGTTGCCATTGTTGGCAGCCACACATGATTTTGATATTTAACACAATCAGAATAAATTGCATTTTTCTATAGCTGCCATCACCTCAATTTTGTAAACATTTTTTAGAGTTTCGAAATGATTGTTGGATTAAAAATTTTCCTTATTAATTTCTTATTGTTTGCATTTTTGTTTGTTTTATTTTTAATTCATGACTGCAAGCATGAATTAAACATAAAACTTAGCTTGGTTTTATAATTTTTTGTGCCTTAGAAACATCTTTATAAAGGTCACCCATATTTAATTAAAATGAAAATTTTATGAGATGGTTGTCAGATCCATTTTGTGTGTTAATACGATTATTATTGTTTCAATGGTTTGATAGTTCATTATCAAATTACTTTGATTCATGAAGAACTTTGGTTAATTATTTGATATCTTTTTGTTTCAATGGTCGTATCATCATTCATACCAATCAGTACATACCTGTTGTGCTTGTGTTTTCTCCTTACCTGGCTAGCTCAAAGCATTAATGAAGCTATTCATTATCTGCATAGAGTTTGGTACTCTATAGTTTTGGCACTCATCACAAGAGATGGTAAGGAATAAAATGAACCCTCTAGTTTTCATTCCCACTATCCGAGTTATGATAACCTACAGGCTCTACTATTTTCGTGTTTCCACTCTCCATTCGGACTCGTTTCTGTTGCTCGCACGATTCGAACCTAAAACTTTCCTGAGTTATATTTGTTGCATTCTAGTTATAGTGGTCATGGTGCCCATCATTCGCATAGAGCCGAACGGATGCCAGGCCTTACTTTCCCATGACGATGTGATTGAGGACCTAAAGAATCATGGATGGGATATATTCCTTAAAAAAATTTAGGGTTATAATATTCAGGTAGCAGAAGCCTTCACACGAACCTTTGACAAGTTCATAGCTAAGATAGGAGACATACAATCAGAATTGACAGAATATTTCGTTAGAAAAGAAACAAGGCTCCCATCAAAGGGTGAGAGATGGTTTAAAAACACTAAGATAGAAGAAGTCTCGTGGAATTTGTTTATAACCTCTCGAAAAACCAATTGTTGTGTAAAAGGTATTCCTATCGCCCTATTAAAACCTAGATGGCATAGTTTATTGTTAATTCTGAAACAATTTGTTACTTGTGAAGGTTGATACGGACTGGTCTTTATCTACCATATCCATTTGCTCATGAATTTCATAGGTTTCGATTTAGATATGTCATTTTACTTATTGATGAGTCTCTATAAGATGTCCAAGCGTTACAAGAGACAAGGTGTCAATTCGAGCCTATTCCACCATGGATTGGTTAAAATCTTGTTGATGTATCATCTTTCGACCATAGGTGACAGTTGTGAGATATTTTTGATGAGGAATGGCTTCACCTAGGATGATCCTACAACAAACCTTATTTTAACAAAAAACCCTAACTTAGACAAGACAGTGGTTGAAGACCAGTTCAATAATTCAATTAATGGACCAGAGTTTACTGATAAAACCCCTCTAGACAAAGGATTGTTGTGTAAGTTTTCACCTGCAATATTTCTAGAGAAAGAGACTGATGAATTGAAGGGAAATTATCCTCTTGTTCCTGTGAATGATGCTAGCTTGAATGTTAATGTTAAGTCGGATGCCAAGAAACTTTGTAACGGAACAAGACAACAATGCACAGACTTGGGTTTCAAGAATAAGAGAGTGGGTCACCTAATATCTAGGAAAATAAGGAACTACAACGATACTCATATGATCTCACTTGATCCGATCGAGATTGATGAGGGTTCAGATCCTCAGATAGAGGATTTTCTAGTTCGGGAAGATCTAGAAATTCAGGGTTCCATGAGGGAGGTTATCATTCATACTGAACCATATGATTTCGTAACAAATATACCACCATGCCTTAAGGATAAAGGAGGATTCTCAGGTATTAGGCATGATCTGAAGCATGCAATAGATAAGACTGAAGCACCCTTGGTCGATTATGTCCCTCGTCAATATACCATCTCCCTTGTACACTGTGATGGATGTTTCAATTAAGTTGAGAGTTACTATACCGACATTCCTCTCTTACAGGCCCGAATTAAAACTTTGACTACTCAGAATTATTTGCTGAAGCAATAAAACCTTGATCTCAAGGTGCATGCAGAGAGGAAGACTAAATGTATCAAGAGATCTGGAAACATAGTCATTAAGAATGCGACCAGTTTCAAGGAAATAATAAACTCTGAACTATTCGACCCCTCTTTAGTTAACTTTTAATGGTAAAGAAATTTTATTTTCCTTTCATTTTATTTATATTATATAATTCGAAATAAGTATATTTGAAGTTTGATTTCATTTACTAAAATTAAGACTCACTACATAATCTTCAATTCTGTAGCCAAGTCTCTTTTAATAAAAATTAGTTATCAAGAAATTGTTTTTCTAATTTATCAAATTAGTTTGCTATTCTCAGGAAATGGGAGATTCTGTTGTTGATTACTTGGAGGAAATATGTTCAATTATATGCCTAAATGATTAGTATTTTTCCTGTATGTTTTATAAAAACTTTGATTTAATTTTTGAATAAACCAATTGTGTTATGAGTGGTTTCCAATCCACTAATTTTGTAATATTATTTGATTTTGGGATATTCAACTCTATCCTGTGAGATATGAGTATTTGGATCCGAGATTTCTTTAAATACCGTTCACTTTTTTTAGTGAAGGGATCCTTTTTGGAACACATTATGGACATGTAATTCCTCAAGACTTTATGGACAAGTTGTTCACCTTTCGGCTTTAGAACAGCGTGACATTGTTCCATTTATGTTTTTCATCTTATATTATGGAATATATACACGTTACACAACTTTAGCCTCATTAGCATGTAATGTGTCATTTTATTCAGCGCTTTACATTTTGTCTATAAMTTGTTGTTTCATATATTAAATTTGTGGTCGTYATTTCACTTTAATATCATTGATTTATGCYTGATGTTAAGTTGACATATCATATGAATGTTTCACATTAAAATTTCTTTTACTGTAGACATTCATCATTACAAGGTCACTGGATTTATAAGTTTATCACCCTGTTTTTATATCCTTTCTCCCAAAAAATACCTTGAGTTTATTYTGGAGATATTAGCACAAGCTTGTTATAGATTTATCTCATAGGAAAGATAACCAAAATTTTGGATTGCACAGGGATATAGACACAGTATGAGATTAATCTCAGGTTAGTGTTATTCACATTCAGTTTCCGTCATTAGTTTATTAGTGAAATAAGATAGTTTAAATTGGCTGTGACTATTATTCTGTTCTTGTTTCAGATTATGTTTTATTAGTATCTTTTCAGTTTTTTAGATTTTAAATTATTAAACAGAAAATATAAAAAAATGTGCTTTCTTTATCTGCTTTGTAAAAAAATACAAAAACATTTATTTCGCAAGACATCCACCAAAACTTGCAAATTGTAAATATCTTGTTCATAATCACATGTTCATATTTATGTTTATGTTCAACATTCGTAAATAATTAAAGTCATGTACATAGTATCGTAGTTATAGCTTTAGGGTAGTTTATTTTCTTTCATTATTTTAGGACCTTAGTTGGCTAACAGAGACATTAAACCCGTCAAGATAGATCACACCAAATGGATTGGGTTAATTAGGCAACCCCGGATCGGATCTATCCTTCCAGTTGACGGTGTGTCAATTATGCCCGTCAACAAATTACGCTAGAAGGAGGACCTAAATTCAATTGATGGCACATGGAGGTCGCAAGACTCTTTCCCCACACACTCGCTCCCCTGTTGTAATGCGTAGTCACTCAGACAACAACGATACACTTGAAACAACAACTACCTCAAACGATAACCCTGAGATTCTCGTTGAACTAGTGACACTAGTTCCTCAAGGAGCCAACATGTAAGAAATTGTTCTTCAGTCAGTAATAAGAACGTACAGTGCCTTAGATTGTATCAGACAACCTGGTAGGCCACTTAATCAACCCCTATATTTCTCAGATATCCGAGAACAACTTCAAGGCACTGGTATACTCCAAAATCCTTTAGGTGATAATAATACCAATCTTATCGAAACACCTACCCCTGGAGCCGGAGGATTTGGTATCCCACCTTCCCCACCTGGTTCATCTCCATCCTCTTCAGGAGGAGAATATTCAGACGAAGGCAATTCTTCATCAGAACCATCTCAGCCTTCTACACCACCAAATCCCATGGAAAATCAAAACAATCATGCCATACCTTGGCTCGATCAAGATGTCGTGGTTGTACCCAGACCCCAACACTCATTACCAAAACATCCAGAGAAATGGCTGCCCAAATTTGATCCAAACTCAAAGCAGTCTGCTGAGGATCATATCAAAATATTTATGCTGGCCATTAGACTCTGGAGTGTTGAACACGAGGATGTAGTATGCAGATTATTCCCTTATACTTTTGAGGGAAATTCCTCCACATGGTATTTCACACAACAAACCCAAACCATTGTCTCTTGGGACAAATTTGAAACTTGTTTCTTGGAAAATTTTGGAGATGATAAATCTCTGTAAGTCTTGATTATGGAACTTTCCATCTTAAAGATGAATCCTAAGGAAAAAGTGAAATATTTTAACCAAATATTTCTTACTTTAAAGAATAAAATCCCTGTAGATTCAATGCCCGTTGAAAGTTTAATCGTTGCATATTATGCTAAAGCCTTGCACAATAATATAGCCATGTGGCTCAAAAGGTCTAAAAAGAATATTGTGCTTGAAGCCTTTGAGGAGGCAAGCCAAATTGAAAATGATATTTTGAGTCTGAAAGATAATATTAGTAGTGAAGTTGAAACAACTTCATCCCCTAAAAATAAAATAGAGATCCTTACTAGGCCTCCTCAAACTAAAAATCAATCGGAAACTTTAGACTTAGAAAGACTACAGAAATCTTTCCAAAAACTGTCCAATTAGGTCGTTGACTTGAAGAGATCAGTCGAGGAGGCATCAACAAGAAAAGGAATTTTTAAACCTCCTTTTAGAAAACCTTTTCCTCCCAACCAACTAAACCCGACCACTGAAGGTCTAAATTTTGAAAGTTTGTAGTACGCTTTGCAAACCATCTTAGAAACACATGATAATTCTGCCTCTGCCCCTCTCGAAAATTTTGAAAACGTATTTGAGGAAGAAGAACCTGAAGAAGAGGAATCGTCTTCCAATTTCTTCAATCACTTCTCGGACAGTATCTTCCAAGAAAATTTTGAAACTATTCACCCCTACAACACAAGGAGAAAAACGCAAAACAAAACCCCTTCTGAAGTGAATAAAAACATGTTTCCAAAACAGTCAAAGAAAGATGAAAGTAAACAAAGATTATCATCCCCAGCTTTAGAATACGATTTGATTGAATATGTAACAAAACTGAGAGCTAATATTTTTGTTTTCAAGCTGCTGAAATTTCCCCTTATACTGCAGAAAATGCTTCAAAATATCACTAAAAACAATAAAAACAACGATCCTAGCAACAAGAAATCAACAAAAATTGGCTCAAATATAGCCAGAGAAATCCCAACTAAAACGACATATGAACTTCCAGATAAAATGTATTTAGTAGGAAAAACTGTAGCAAATGTAGATAAAAATGTTTTAGGGACAACAACTAAAAATCCAATAGAATTCTATTGTTAACACTCGGAAAAATGCCCCGCCTTTTTTGTTAACCTTCGAAATTTTTAATAGGAATGTACATAATTGCATGGTCGATTCTAGTGCATCATCAAAAGTTATGCCTCTATCTGTTTGCCAAAAAATTAATGCATAAGTTAAACCTTCTAATCTCAATATCATTCAGCTATATCAAACAAACGTTAAGGTAATTGGTGAGCTTAAGAATTTTCTGGTTAGATTATCTTCCAATCCTAAGGTTCATCAAATAATTGACATTATCGTTGTTGATATCCCTGAATTTTACAGTTTTCTTTTAAGCAAGGACTGGTCAGAACAATTGCATGATTACTTTGCCACAGATTGGTATCATTTGTGGCTACCTAAAAATGGACAGCCCAACAAAATCAGGATAAACAGAGAACACCATCTTAAGCATACCGTGACGAATCTAAATGATGCAAATGAACCTTTCACTGCATCTGCTTATTCATTTGAAATTCAGAGAATGAATACCTTCTTTGGTAATTTCATGACCGAAATTTCTCCTATTACTGATCCTAGGCAGCAATCGGAAGTTATGACCTATACTCAGATATCAACTTTGTCGAGTATGCCAAGTACTGTTGACGAAGCCCAAATTTGGTCGTTGTACTTTGATGGATCCAAATCCAAAGAAGGAGCAGGTGCAAGTTGTGTGCTCATTAATCATGCAGGTAATAAAACTTTTATTGCTTGCAGGCTAGAGTTTGAGTGCACTAATAACACCGTTGAGTACGAAGCACTTCTACAAGGACTTAGGAAAGATTTGGATATGGACGTGCGAAATTTGATGGTATTTGGTGATTCATAAATCGCGGTTAAGTAGGTAAGAAATGTCATACATTGCGTATCACCACATATGAAAAGATACCAAACCGAGGTATGGATTTTGATGCAAATATTTTCATCATTTAACATAAATTCCATTCCTAGATTAAGTAATTTAGAAGTTGATTTATTGGCCAATGTTTCTTCTAAAATGTTTCCCACTAAAGGTCTTTCCCCTAATGTGTTTTCAATTGAATTATTGTTCAGGCCGTCAATCTCGGATAACATCACAAACTAGAGAGTATTCGATGATGACCAACAAATCATCAACTTTCTGCACATGGAAGACACCTTCAAAGGTGCAGTCATTGATGAAGGCACTCACGATGAAAACCTCTGTAACTTCATAGTAATATCAGATCCTAGATCTCTTGAATCAACATATGATCTAGTAAACTCTATCCTTAGATTTTTTGTAAGACTAGAGAAACTTTAAGACTTGCATGATAAATTTAGAGGGATGGTAAATTGTAAAATGAACAGTTCTTCTTTTATTTATGAAATGGTTAATTTAGGAACAAAGGACAATCCTTAAAATATTAATCTAGGAGCAGGTTGTTCTGAGCATGAATGATCTTCTTTTATGAAATTGTTTAAATAATTTAAAGACATTTTTTCCTAGACGTATGATGACTTGAAAACATTCGATCCCAATATCATACAAAATGTCATCCCCATGAAACCCTAGACACAACCTTTTCAACAGAAATTGAGGAAGTTGCACCCTAAATTGGAACCCACTGTTAAAAAGGAACTGAATCAATTTCTAACTACAAAGATAGGTTTCCCGGTTTGGAACACGTAATGGGTGTCTAATCTAGTCCTTGTAAGGAAGAAAAGTGGTGAAATTCGACTCTGTGTCAATTTTTGAAACTTGAACCGAGCATCTGATAAAGATAACTACCATGTTCCTCCAATGGAACAAATTCTACAGCAGGTGTCTATTTCGGAAAGACTATCTTTACTAGATGGATTTTTGGGATACAACTAGGTCCTCATGTCTCCCTCAGATCATCTTAAAACCACGTTTTGCACCCCATGGGGCACTTATGCCTACAAGAAAATGCCTTATGGACTGATAAACGTCGGTGCAAATTTTTAGAGAGCAATGGATATTTCTTTTTGTGGCCTCATTAACCAATCATTTGTGGTCTATCTTGATGATGTCACTATATTCTCTAAAAACAAGAAAGATCACTTGTCTCACCTCAGGGCTGTCCTGGAACGATGTCGCAAGTTTGGCATATCTCTCAACCCTAAGAAATCGTTCTTTGTAGTAGAGAAAGGTAAACTTATTGGGTTTAAAGTATCTAAAGATAGAATTATTATTGACCCTGAAATAACCCAAGCTATTTCTAAGCTCCCCCCCCCCCCC
>ML779617.1:638926-657822 GCA_009831015.1 Picea engelmannii | reverse complement strand
CATTCCTACTGAAATCCAGAACCAAGGTTATTGTTCCTTACCCAGTTGTAAGAAACCTGTTAGTAAAAAAAGAACTGGGTGAGAAAAGGGAAAATTAGATGATGTCATTACAGGAATATGACCTTGAAATAACCCCTACACAGATTGTTAGAGGTCAAGTCCTATGTAAACTAGTGGCTGATTCAATTGAAGAACAGGAAAGTCAAATCAACACCTTAACTGTAAATCAACATAACGAAAAACAAATCAGTTGTGCACAAGTTACTATCAATTCTTGGTATGAGAACATTCAATTGTATTGGACACATGGATTTGATCCCCATAATCTTTATCCTAAAAACATAAGAGCACTTAGGCAAAAATATGCATCTTTCCAGTTAATCAATGCTGTATTATTTCAAAAGAACTTTGATGGTGTTCTTATGCGTTGTTTGGAAAAGGAAGAGTTGGAGAGAGTGTTATCTGAACTCCATGCAGGTGAAGCTGGTGGTCACTTCGGTGGATATACCAATGCTCACAAAGTGCTAAGAGCTAGGTACTACAACATTCCCTTTGCAACATGTTACTGTAGATTCTCCTTTTCAGCAATGGGGCCTTGACATCATAGGACCAATCAATCCTTCTTCGCAGCAAAAACACGAGTATATACTTACAACAACAAATTATTTTAATATATGGTATGAGGTTGTACCTTTGAAAGTGGTGAACACAAATAAGGTATTATCTTTCCTAAAATCTCACATCATTGCTCGATTCAACATTCCTGAATGTCTGGTCTTTGATAACACCTCTTACTTTTCATCCCTTGATATGAAAGTTTTTTCTTTGGAAAAATGGATTAAACTGAAGTATTCTGCAAGCTACTACCCTCAAGGAAATGGCCTAGTAGAATTAACGAATAAAAATTTAATCAAGATTATTAAAAAGAAGATTTCAAAAAATCACAAAAATTGGCACACTGCACTTTGGGCTGATAAGGTAACCCCAAAAGCCTATGTTGGTAATTCCCCTTTCTTTCTCGTATATAGAAGAGAAGAAACTCTCCCTCTGCATGTTTTACTTCCCCCATTGCAACTGTCACAGAAAGTTCAAGAAAAGAAGTACCCTCCTCTAAAAAAATTCAATAAACACCTTATTGAAAGTAGAGGAAGTGAGAACACAAGTAAAGAAGAAACTGGATCAGCATCAACAAATTGTAAAAAGTTTTTTTGATTCAAATTATTCTTCAAATATGAATTTCGATGTCAGAGACTTGGTTCTCAGGTGGGACAAAGCTCATGAGGGAAAGGGGGAACACACCAAGTTCCAGAATCTGTGGTTGGTACCATTTGTAATTTCTGAAAAATTGGGTCCCAACTCTTTCCGTCTGCATAATTTGGAGGGACAGCCAGACACTTTCCTAGTGAATGGCCAGGCTCTCAAAAGGTATTTCACCTAATGATTTCAGATCCACCTTTTATACATATTGTTTTTTTTAATTTTCTTTTTTTGTTTTTTGATTTTGGTTCTTTTGATTTTGTTTGATTTTGATTTATTTTCAAATAAAGATGTTTGAGTCACCGTTTCATTTGTGGAAGGGGAAATCATAATTTTCATTCATTAGAAACAACTGACAACTCCTCAAAGAACCAGTGTTGTGAATGCTAAAACTCAGATCAACAGAAGTAAATTTATGTTCAAAACAATGTTCCTGGTTTCTCTTTAAAATTATGAAAAGACACGATTATCATCAATAAAACTCTTAACGTTGTCCTTGTTTTAAGGAAAACAACTCGATTATACCTTCCTGTCCTTGATATGGTTTCTTAACAGAAATCTTAGTGTTCAGATCATGATAAAGGTCGTCAAACGAGAAAATAATTTGTAAAAGATCAAGTTTTGTTTTCAAAATGTGAGATTATTTTAGCATCACCCCGCTTTCTTGAATGGCATAAAGTTTTTCAAATTTGGAAACAAATTCTAGATATTTGAAAGCACTGCAAGGTGTGCGAAGTGTCTGTAAACCCATTGAGACACTGAACAGGTCTGTTGGCAGTGGGTAAATGCAGGCATGATGCCAAGGCAACTTTGTCTGGGTACTCCCTGGATGGGGTGCCACGTTGCAGAGCCGAGACATGTGGGTTAACGTCGGGCCGCACCATTAATACAACCCACCGGCGACCATCCCCTCAGCACTTAAATAGGAACGAGCATGTGCAGCATTAACCAGGAGATGAGGCCCTTCGCGCAAGTGAACAAGACAGTGCACCAGAGCACTAGGAGGCTAGCCTTAATGGCCATGGCAGTCACCGTCATCCTCCTCCTTATCATCTGCCTCGACAGCAATGAGAGGCATTCAAATTTAGCAGAGCCAAATTTCGCAGAGCCACCGGAGTTCTGGAGCAGGGCTATCCATTTGCTGAGAACCTCGGACATCCCCAGGTTCTTCATTATGCCCAGAGCACGAGGAAATCCATGCAGGGGTGCAGCTTGGTACTCAGCTGAATCACGCAGACAGAGGCAGAAGAAATTCGAACAGGCATTGGCCTTGGCGTCATCGTGAAGACACAGGAAGTCTGGGATACCTCGAACGCCTCCAATGGCGTACGTGGAAGAGATCACCCTGGATGAGGCCATGAAAAGCTATCCTAAGCACCCTCTTTTCATAGTCCCGGATAATTGGAATCCTCCCACTGATTTTGGCACTGACGACAAGATTTCGCCTTCAAGAAAACCGCGTGGCTACAGTGAAACTCGCTCGGCAGAGGAATTCACCACCTTCTATGTTGAGGAAGAGATACCGTTCTGCGCAAAAGAAAAAAATGACCCACCCACTAGTGCACCTCCGGAGGAGGAAACTCAGCCGAACAACCGGCAGGTACATCAAGTCAGTGAAGCAAATGAAGGTGAAGGAGCACAGGGGGCATTTCCCTTAGCCTCTGTTGAGGGTAATTGGCAGGACCAACATCCTTTCACCAACCCAGGGTACCTAGCACTAATCTTTGAAATGTGGAGCATGTTGGACGATCAAATCTTTCGTATCGCTCAAATTGACCATCGACTTGACATGCTATATGTTGCACACTCCAGGACTCTCCCGAAAAGGTAGTGCCCTACGTGCACGCAAGCTTACGCGTTTCCCGTCGGATGGCGAAGGCACGGGGATGAGGATGAGTCGGCTAGATAAAAGGTTCAGTGATGTTCTTAGTTAGCAATCACTTTTTGTTTCAGAACAAGGTTTTATCCCAATTATATTATAGTCATGTTGTAACTAGGTTATTAGTATACAGACTGAACTTAATGGAAAGGCGTCCTGGTTTCCTTCGGGCGGGACAACACTCTGATAATTTTGTTTGCTTGGAAACAAATGGCATCGAATGTCCAGCTGTCTCGGTTTCCTGCTCAGGCAGGACAGCTGGCATCGCAAATAGACTCTGTAACTCTGCAACTATAATATAAACAGGATCCTTCCTTTTTACTTAAAAAAAAAAACTTTGTCTGGGTACTGAACAGGCCTGCTAGCAGCGAAGCAATGTCGAGTTTAAGAAAATTTTCAGGTATGTCCTATTGAATTGGTCAAAAGTAAAGATGTTCTTTAATATGAATAGATGACTCTTGGATAGGACAAAGGTGTTAGAGTGGGTTAAATGATATCCCTGTCGAGGCTATGGACGCCTGCTGGCAGCAGTGGCCTTGTCAACAGTATCAGAGTCGGTTGCCTAAACATTGTTTCGATCGTAATATATATTTGATACCAGATGGTATTTTTGGAAACACATCTGATGCTAGACTGCGTTATTTTCTGAGTTTTGATCAGGATGCTTGAACTACTGTCAACTGTTTCTGAAAAATTCATTCTTTCTGATTCACCCTAACATGGATTTTCTAGTGATGCAGAGATAATTTCTTCATCTAGTACGTCGCCATTGTTGGAAGCCACACATGATTTTGATATTTAACACGATCAGAAGAAATTGCATTTTTTTGTAGCTGCCATCACCTCAATTTTGTAAACATTTTTTAGAGTTTCGAAATGATTGTTGGATTAAAAGCTTTCCTTATTATTTTCTTATTGTTTTCATTTTCTTATTGTTTTATTTTTAATTCATGACTGCAAGCATCAATTAAACATAAAACTTAGCTTAGTGTTATAATTTTTTGTGCCTTAGAAACATATTTTTAAAGGTCACCCATATTTAATTAAAATGCAAATCTTATGAAATGGTTGTTGGATCCATTTTTTGTGTTAATACGATTATTATTGTTTCAATGGTTTGATAGTTCATTATTGAATTTCTTTGATTCATGAAGAACTTTGGTTAATTATTTTATATATTTTTGTTTCAATGGTTGTATCAACATTCATACCAATGAGTATAGACCTGATGTACTTGTGTTTTCTCCTTACCTGGCTGTCTCAAAGCATTAATGAAGTTATTCATTATCTACATAGGGTTTGGTACTCTGTAGTTTTGGCACTCATCACAAGATATGGTAAGGAATACAATGAACCCTCTGGTTTTCGTTCCCACTAACTGAGTTAGGATAACCCATAGGTTCTGCTATTTTCATGTTTCCACTCTCCATTCAAACTTGTTTCTGTTTCTCGCACGATTGGAACCTAAAACAATTCTGAGTAATCTTTGTTGTATTATGGTTACAGTGGTCATGGTGCCCGTCGTTCTCATAGAGATGAACGAATTACAGGCCTTACTTTTCCATGGCGATGTGATTGAGGACCTAAAGAATCATGGCTGGGATATATTCTTTAAGAAATTTGAGGGTTATAATCTTTAGGTATCAGAAGCCTTCACATAAACCTTTGACGGGTTTAGAGCTAAGATAAGAGGCATATAATTAGAATTGACATAATATTTCATTAGCAAAGCAACAAAATTCCGATCAAAGGGAGAGAGATGGTTTAAAAACACCAGGATAGAATAAGTCCCGTGGGATTTGTTTATGACCTCTTGAAAAACCAAGTGTTGTGTAAAAGGTATTCCCATCGCCCTGTTAAAACCTAGATGGCATAGTTTATTGTTAATTCTGAAACTTTTTTTTACTTGCGAAGGTCGATATGGACTAGTCTTTATCTACCATATCTGTTTGCTCATTAATTTCATAGGTTTTGATTTAGATATGTCATTTTACTTATTGATGACTCTTTATAATATGTTCAAGTGTTACAAGCGATAGGGTGTCAATTCGAGTCCGTTCCACCATGGATTGGTTAAACTCTTGTTGATGTATCATTTGTCGACCATAGGTGACAGATGGAAGATATTTTTTATGAGGAATGGCTTTGCTCAGGATGATCCTACAACAAAGCCTCTTTTAACAACAAACCCTAACTTAGACAAGTCAGTGGTTCAAGACTAGTTTGGTAATTTAATTAATGGATCAGAGTTTACTGATAAAACCCCTCTAGACAAAGGATTATCGTGTAAGTTTTCACCTGCAAGATTTCCAGAGCAAGAGACTGATGAATTGAATGGAAATGATCCTCTTGTGCCTGTAACTGATGCTAGCTTGAATGTTAATGTTAAGTCAGATGCCAAGAAACTTTGTAAAGGAAAAAAATAATAGTGTGCAGACTTGGGTTTCAAGAACAAGAGAGTGGGTCGCCTAATCTCTAGGAAACTAAGGAACCAAAATGATACTCATCTGAGCTCGATTGATCCGATCGAGATCGATGAGGGTTCAGATCCTGAGATAGAGGATTTTCTAGTTCAAGAAGATCCATAAATTTAGGGTTCCACGAGGGAGGTTATCATTCATACTGAACCATGTGATTTTGTAAAAAATCTACCACCATGCCTTAAGGGTAAAGGAGGATTCTAGGGTATTAGGCAAGATCTGAAGCATACAACAGATAAGATCGAAGCCCCCTTGGTCGATTGTGTCCTCGTCGATCTGTCATCTCCCCTATACACTATGATGGATGTTTCGATTGGGTTGAGCGTTACTATATCAAAATTCCTCTCTTACAATTCCGGATTAAAAATCTTACAAATTAGAATGATTTGTTGAAGCAAGAAAACCTTGATCTCAAGGCGCATGCAGAGAGGAAGACTAAACATATCAAGAGATATGGAAACATAGTCATTAAGAATGCGACCAGTGTCAAGGCAATAATAAACTCTGAACTATCTGGCCCCTCTTTAGTTAACCTTTAATGGTAAAACAATTTTATATCCTTTCATTTTATTTCTATTATCTAATTCGAAATAAGTAGATTTGAAGTTTGATTTCATTTACTAAAATTAAGACTGGCTACAGAATCTTCAATTATATAGCCAAGTCTCTTTTAATAAAAAATAGTTATTAAGAAATTGTTTTTCTAATTTATCAAATTGGTTTTCTATTCTCAGGAAATGGGAGATTATGTTGTTGATTACTTGGAGGAAATATGTTCAATTATATGCCTAAATGATTAGTAGTTTCTCCTCCTTTATGTTTTATAAAAACTTTGATTTAATTTTTGAATAAACCAACTCTATTATGAGTGGTTTCCAATCCACTAATTTTGTAATATTACTTGATTTTGGGAGATTCAACTCTATCCTATGAGATATGAGTATTTGGATCCGGGATTACTTTAAATATTGTTCACTTTTGTTAGTGAAGGGATCCTTTTTGGAACGCATTATGGACATGTAATTCCTCAAGACTTTATGGACAAGTTTCTCACATTCCGGCTTTAGACTAGCGTGACACTGTTTTATTTATGTTTTTCATCTTATATTATGGAATATACACATGTTACACAACTTTAGCCTCATTAGCATGTAATGTTTCATTTTATTCAACGCTTTAAATTTTGTCTATAACTTGTTGTTTCATATATTATATATGTGGTCGTTATTTCACTTTAATATCATCGATTTATGCTTGATGTTAAGTTGACATATCATACGAATGTTTCACATTAAAATTTATTTTACTGTAGACATTCATCATTACAAGGTCACTAGATTTATAAGTTTATCACCCTGGTTTTATATCCTTGCTCCCAAAAAATACCTTGAGTTTATTCTGGAGATGTTAGCACAAGCTTGTTACAGATTTCTCTCATAGGCAAGATAGCCGAAAGCTTGGATTGCACAAGGATATAGACACAGTATGAGATTAATCTCAAGTTAGTGTTATTTGCATTCAATTTCCTTCCTTAGTTTATTAGTGAAATAAGACAGTTTAAATTGGTTGTGACTATTATTTTGTTCTTGTTTCAGATTATGTTTTATTAGTATCTTTTGAGTTTTTTAGATTTTAAATTATTAAATAGAAAATATAAAAATATGTTCTTTCTTTATTTGCTTCGTAAACAATTATGAAAACATTGATTTCGCAAGACATCCACCAAAACTTGAAAATTGTAAATATATTGTTCATAATCACATGTTCATATTTATGTTTATGTTCAACATTCGTAAATAATTAAAGTCATGTAAATTTTATCGTAGTTATAGATTTAGGGTAGTTTATTTTCTTTCATTATTTTAGGACCTTAGTTGGCTAACAGAGCCATTAAACCCATCAGGATAGATCACACCAAACGTCTTGGGTTAATTAGACAACCTCAGACCAAATCTATCCTTCCAGTTGACGGTGTGTCAATTACGCCCGTCAACACGACACTCACCCAGCATCGCACAGACAAAAAGTACCCAAACAAGTGTCCCAAGGTGATTTGACTTACCGTTATCTTTCGCTTTCCACATGCGACCCTTGGATTTGACATATTCAATGATATTTTGACACGTGACATCGGGGTGTGATTTAGCAGTTTCAAGCTCACCCGCGTTTCCCCCCGATATGCATCTGGTGGCGCCACGTGCCCTAGAGACGAAACTGTGGTATTTCTATCGGCCCGCTTTCAAAAGATTAACCTCCACGTTAGTTCTTGGCCCGATATGCTCCCTGACTGCCGATCTATGGCACCCACGATCTATGACCCGCTGGGTCCCATCAAATTCACCTTCTACTATATTTAGCCTCATCCATTATATGTGGCCCCGTCCACTAGCCTATCGCTCCTCTATACCAATTTACCCTCCTGGTAAGTCCTGAGACTTGGACTCCATATGAATTTTTTTTTACAGTGATAACATGGGCTCCAACTGGGGATGTTATCCTCTCTGCGAGGTAACAAAGAATAACAGACCCAATGACTTATCCATTGATTTTCTCCCACAACAAGTCTGTACCATGCTTTGACATGGAGACTAAATGCTGGATATACTGCTAAAATCTAACTAAATACTTTATTTGGAAATCTAAACTTTAAAATGCTTGATCATCAAGCTTATTCACACCTACCTACCCTAACTGTTGAAATGAGCTTCCAATCAAATGAAATCACAATGCCAATGCAACCATGTAAGAATTTTATCCAATGCTAGGTTTCTTTGCACATTCTTGTTCCAAAATTTGTTCACTGATAATTCATTTAAGAATCTATCTATGAATTTGAATCTTAGAATTTCAAAAATATTGGGGTTGTTTATTGTTTCTAGAAAAAATGCAAATGGATCTTCCAACACATGCATAATACCATAGTCATGTTTCATCTTTTCCACTGCATTCTTGCTTTCGTGTGATTTACCCTTTTGATTTCCATTAATAGGCTGAAAAATTTGTTGAGATTGTTGTAAATAACAACCTTCTGCGTCGAAAAATAGTGTTGTCTAAAATGAAACCTCTGGTAGAAAGAAATCTATATCTAATACTGACGTTGATTTTTCATCATATTCACTTCTAAGCTTACAACCCATCATAAGATTTAAATTTTGGTTGTTAAAATTCTCCATATAGCATGCCACAGGGTCATAAAACACATGAGATGACATTTCTTTTTTATGAACCAAAACAGGAAGACAAGCCTCATTCATAAGTGTTTGTTGCTCTGGCCCTATTTCTTTAGTTCTGAGAACATTTTCATATGGAATGGTAGCAATAGGTTTGTCTATTTGTGCATGCATCTCAACAAAACCATTCATACATTCTTGAACATCTCCAAATATGACAACTATATTATGTGTATCAAGGTTATCCTCTTGTTCATCAAACAATTTTGATTGGGTTTTATTAACCTTCTGGAAATTTACTAAAGGAATATCATTTTGAATTTCAAATGAATGAATGGAAATAAGTTCTTGTTCATAATCTCCTTTCAAATGTGAAAAGCTAACAGCATGAACTATTTCACAGTCTAAAGTTCTCATGGATGCATTTTCAAAACCATGATTTTCAAAGGAATTGAATAGAACAATTGCCTCTTCATTATCTTTCTGTATTTCTGATTGAAAAGTKGCATACATTGTTTTGTTACTTTCCTTAAACTCTATGTCAGTTGTTCGTTCACTGTTTGAAGTCTCCATAGATGCAGTTTCAAAATCCTCATCCATGTCTAGGCCACTTAGAGTTTGAAAAATCACATCATTCACAGGGGAAGAATGACAACCTTGAAACACTTTGTCTTGTTGGAAATCTTGTTGAATATCTTCATCAAGTTTAGGAGAWGGAAAAAGACTTTTGACAACAATACCTTGATCAAATTTCTCTATTTTCTCATGATTTGGTTTTAACCATTCAAAGGAAGAAAAACATAACGAGAGATATTCTTCATTTGCAAGTCTACTTCTCTCTTCAAATTTAACATCATACCTAGGGGGTTTTTGATCTGAAACATTATTGACATTTTGTTTGAGCACTTTGAAAGAAGCAAAAAATAATGGCAAGGTTCTTACTTCTGATTTAGAAATTTCTTCATTTCCTTCACTTCTATCACATGCACATTTTTCCATTTCTTTGGGTTGTTGAACATACTTATCTTCAGATTCCTCTTTGCCCAATGGTTGCAATTTATTGTCAAATTGTCTTAGTGAATCAGTGTGATTTGGCATCAACACACTTTCCTTTGTTTCAATGATGATCTTATCATTTTATTTCAACACTTCAAATAAAGAAAAGCATAAAGGCAAAGCATTTCCTTCAATTGTTTTAGTACCTTCTTCTTTGTGACTGTGACATGTAGGCTGATGGATTTCACTATACTGCTGGAAAGGAACATTTTCAGGGAGAGAACATGCAGTTGGTTGTTCTAACAAGTCAACATAATATTCATCATATATAGTCAAATCAGAAACATCTGCAACATTATCTAAAAAGAAAAATCTTGGGACATCAACTTGTTCCTCAACAAGCTGATTTGTAGACTCCTCTTCTTGATTCTCTACAAATGAATATATGAAACAATCAGCTCCATGCTTATCATGGGGTGGGTCAGAAACTACATAATTACCCTCTCTTTCAATAAGTGGAATATAATCCTTTGCGAAATCACTAGCATTTAAAACTTCAAGAGGACCTATGATGTTATCAACTTTATGCTCAAGATTCCAGTCAACTGTTCTCTGTTCATATTCATCTTCATGTCCTGGAGCATCCAACCCCTCCTTTCGAATTTGTTCACATGCTAGGATATTGTGTTGAATCTCCTGAGCATCATTAAACATTTGTTGTAAGGTCTTAGGTCTTCTTTCCATCAGGAGGAAAGACAAATCTGGGTGAAGAGTAGTAGCATACTAGAGCATGGTAGTAGCTTCAGTGGGTTGAATGTTTTTGGGAAAATCATAATAAGTACTGCAAAACCTTCTGCTGAATGTAAAAATAGTTTCATTGCTTTGTCCTTTCAAGGCATAGAATTATGTAAGTTGTGGGTCCAGGGATTTCTTCTTGCCCCAAAACTTCGAAAAAACACTCTTCAATTCTTCCCATGAGCTAATTGTCTCCGATTGCAAATGTTTAAACCATTATTTGGTATATCATTTCAAGGATTGAGATAAATCCCTCATACAAATAGTGCCATGGTCAATCTCAAACAAATCTATAAAATGCTCAAACCCTTGGATGTGTTTTTTAGTTGTGATGACACCATGTTCCCCATCAAACACAGGTAGGTACTCATAGTGCTTTGGAGGAAAATCATGAAGGATGTGAGGTAATTTTAATGGTCTGTATTTATGTTGAGTCTTGGAAGGTATTGGATCAAGTACAGGAGATGAAATATCAGCCTTGGTTTCATGAAGCTCATCAACTTGGTCATGGTTATCACATGGCTCGGATGAGAGATTTTGATTAAAATCAGTGATAAAATGAGGAGATATTTGTATGACTTTAAGAGGAGGATGTACAATTTCAGGATTATCACGGTCATCATTTGAATGCAGTAGGTAAATAAAAAATTGTTTAGAATGTTCAAGAAAGGACGAAAGGTAATAAATAACAAGAAATATTATGTCTTGGAGAAAACACAACTTCAGGTACTTGTCTCTTCCCGTGATATCCTTTCATACCTTTTTCAAGGGGTCTCATCTTCCAATGGAGTCTCTGAATTTCATTTGAAGCTTGAGTGGAGTCGCCAATAAAATCTTCAGGCTACTGAGTCTTTGGGCAGTGGAGTTGTCGTAAAAATTTTGAATTCTAGATTCTTGAAAATGGATTCACTAGGTGAATGATATACAACCTTTCTGCGTCTGAATACTCTTTACCATTAGTACTCATATCTGAACTTTGTTGTTTTTCCCAGGGAATATTTCTCCTTCGGTCCCCAGCAATGGCACTAGAATGTTAGTGTTAGGCGAAAACATTATCATTTAATTCCATTGTAGTACTTTCCCAACTATTTAATTTTTCAATCTGAGGTTCATAGGCTTACAAAGCACATGCACTATATATGTAGGACTGAAGTAGAAGTAATCTAATCTAAATTTCTGAAATGAAATTAATTTAGGAAAGCATTGAAAGACTAACTAGGAAAGCAGGAAATTAATCTAGGAAAGCAATATAACATGTGAAGAGTTGAATGACAAAAGACATAGGTGAGCTCACACAATAAATCAATCTCAAATTATATTACAAGAATCAAATGACAAATCATGAAAGAATAAAAATGAAAGAATCAAAGCTAAGAATCCCCTTCTCCTAATTACAAGACTAAATTATGAATTACATGATTCAGTTATGAACAACATCCTCCAATTATGAATAACATGACCCTTCATGAAGAGAGAGCACTCTTTTATATACATGAAAGTCTTCAAGAGTGTCATAATTACAGATCCACTATTCTCTCAACTTATTCCTTCAAATCCTCCACTCATATATTGGATAATATATCCTATCAAAATCTCCATGATCTTGTCCTTTGAATATGCTTGAATGATTGTCCCAAATATTCTTCAAATCTTCAAAGCTTGAAGATGAGATTCGAATTTGAGGCTAGGAGGTAATATTTGACTTTGTTGAAATATTCAAATATGCATGTACTCATCATCAAACTCATCCAACCTTGATATATAATGAAAACATGTTAATTTCTAATATTTAATCACAAATTCACTTATAATACTAGAATGAATACAATGGAAAATAATAAGGAGAAACCCAAGTATCATTATGTAAGTGGTATGATGGAAGGTTAATGGGATGATGAAATGTAAGGAATAGTGAAGGAAAAAGAGGATATAAATGTGACATTTTTGAGGCCCAACATGCCCCCCATCTCAACTTGTTGCATGTCCTCATGTAACCATGCATGGATATTCTTAAGAACTTTTGGCATTCAAACCATGGCTTTGATTGATGATGTCTTTTTAACAAGGAATATTTCCAGGATGTAAAATACAGGATTAGCAGCATGTAAAATATGTGTAACAGCATGTGAAATTTTCTTATGGCTGGTTCTTGTGTGACAACCATGAATACAAAAGATGTTGGTTCTTGTGTTAACAAAATTCATTTCACTTATTTATTTTCTTGCTGCAATAATTTAGCCATATACTCACTGGAAATAATAAGTTATCAATGTGCATAAGAAAGCATCATTGTGTATAAGAAATCCTTTTCTTTATCTTTATGAATCATGCCAATATGTGTATCAATCGAAATGAAACAAAGTGTCGTTGGAAAATGAATGTTAGTGAATCATAAATGGAATGATGAGATGGTAAAATGGAATAATGGTAATGGATATGTAGTGAATATAGGTTCCCTTCCCCCCCAACTGAAGTGGTTGCATATCCTTATGCAACTTGGCATAGGTTATGAAAGTGAAAAAGGAAATAGAGCATGGTGGGGGGGTTTTCCAAAGTTATTCATTACTAGAAAATAAGGAATTACATGATTGAATATTAGAAAAGAACATACCTCCACTTGCCCAATAATGATGATGAACAATGCAATAGGAATATGGATGGTGTTGGAGCATGGAAGATGTCACTATTGTAGGATCATGAAAATGGAAATTCTAATGTTGTTGTTGTTGTAACTGGATCATGGGAAGTGAAGGAATTTGAACTGCTACTGCTGAATCATGAGAAATGTGGAAGGCAAAGAATATTGAACTGTGGTACTCGCATAGATCTGAAATCAAATTGTTGCAACTGCTGAGGGGATCATCAAAAAGTGTATAGTCTTCACTTGCTACAAACCGATGGTACAATTCTAATCATGCGAATGAATGTGTCGGTGTTGAGCATGAAGATAAATCATTGGATTACTGGCCATTAATGAATGCCTTTAACCAATGCAAGACAAACTCACCAGTGACGTCAATGAGTGTCAAGGTACCCGAGTACATCTTGCGAAGTGAGAATATATGTGTTGATGTCGAGCCACTTGCAAGATCTAACGATCAAGGGACATTCATGTATTCCCATGATTGCTAGTGAGAGAACTTGCCATTAAGACATGCAAGCCTCTAGGTACTGAAAAGGAACTCTAGTCTATATCCCAGATAAGGTGCTGAGGTCGATGGGGCAAGACTGTTGAAAGGTGGGCCTTAAGGAATCCCACATCAGTCAACACGATTTTATAAAAATATTGGTAGGACTAAAAGATAGATCTCAGTAGAAATAGGGTTTATGATAAGGAAATCAAGGCAATGTAATCATGGAAAGGGAGTTTGTTTTATTCAGAAGGAAAACTGCAAAGGCAAAATGAACTGAAAAAGAAATGATGTATGCAACTTAGAAAGATAAGCATGTGTGAAGTCATGAAAGTTAAGGCAATGGAAGATGGCTTCAACACAGGGATGACCAATGTATGTTTCAAGGAAAAATGGGGGTAAACATTCATGATGCAAATGGGTTTATTGAAGGTGTAGTGTAATAGCATGTTACAAATATAGAAGTAACAACATGTAAAATACATGTGTAACAACATGTAATACATGTGTAACAACATGTAATACATGTGTAATAGTATGTAACACATGTGTAACAGCGTGTAAAATACATGTGTGACAGCATCGTCATGAAATATATAATGAAGATCAACTCCTTCAAACTATTTATCAAACATGTTTTTTCTGAAAAATGTTGTGATTCTTGAAGATCATTGTGGCATGGAGAATGAGCGTCATGTTCCTGCAATCGGTCTTTAGTACTAATCCTACAATCAAAACTTTGTGAGAGCATCGCAAAACATAAAATGCAAGAGATAAGTACAAATGCGAGCTAATTGAGATAGAAAATAAATGCAATTATACCTGTTGTCCGCACTTATTTGTTTTGTCATTGATTTCTGCCAAAGTGACTTAAGAAAAACAAATGAATGTTAAACATAAAAACATGTATTTATTATTGTTTTCAGGAATGTTTTTAAAATGTCCATTTGCAATTTTATATTTTATTTGTTTTTGTTTTTATATATATATATATATATATATATATATATATATATATATATATATATATATATATATATATATATATATATATATATATATATATATATATATATATATATATATATATATTGTTTCCAATTTTTAAATTTGTTTGTTTGTTTTTATTATGTTTGGTTTAAAACAAAACAAAAGCACTATATATATTTTTTGTATTTTACTTATTTATTTATTTTAATAAAAACAAAATAAACAAATAAATAATTGTGTATTATCATTAATAGAACAAACAAACAAACAAATCTATTTTTATTTTATTTTATTTTTTACAAGCAAATGTTTTATCACTTCAATGGTGATCCGAGTGTTGTGGTGAGATCAATGGTAATGTAGATATTCATCCAAAAGGAAGTAGAAAGCATGCACAGACAACCATGACCCAAATGATTCTCCAACCAAAAATAAAAATAAAATGTAGAAAACTCGAATCAAGTTATAAAACCTAACACCATAAATTATTCAGATTATGGAAATCAAACCTGATCACAACAAATAGTTTTCAGGAATCTAAACCAAACCGCAAAAAACAAAAAAATCAGGTTGGACTTGCATGAAGGCAATGTAAAGGAATGTTTCAGTGTGTTAAAGTTTTGCCAATTTAACTTTCCCAACTTGTTCTCTTCTTCATTAAATAGTTTATCCCTTGCAATGCAAGTTTGCACATCTGCTAGCAGAGAGATATGAGGCTGCTTGTTCTTTCCAATCTTTGTGGGATCTATATCAATATGAACAATGCTAGCACAACTTGCAAATGACTCCAATTTACCAGTCACTCTAACATCAAAGCAAACACCAAAAGCAAGAAACAGATCAGCTTTATCCACTACATAATTGGCATAAACAGTCTCGTGCATGCCCAACATCCATGATCAAGTAATTGTGCTTTGTTATAGACCTAGTCACCGCCACAATTGGAGTTTCTAGAAAGGAATATGTGCCTATCATTCTCCGGGGCATCTGACCAGTAATAGAAACCAAAGGAATGTTGTCAAGCAATGCATCCGCAAGACCACTTACCAAGTTGGTGGCACCAGGACCAAAAGTTGCAATGCAAACAACAACTTTTGTTGTAGATCTGGTATACCCCTCTACTGCAAATACTTATCCATGTTCATGGTGACTAAGGACATTTTTTATGGTCTTGAATCGAGTAAGTGCCTGGTGAATTTCCATAGATGCAGCTCTAGAATGGCGGCTACCCTCCATCATCGTCGATCTTACCAATCAGATGGAACCTTTCCATCGGTGTGCACAGATCACGTTTCCATGTGAGCCAGCCTTGGCATATGGCCTAGTCTTCATCAATCGTGACAATTGCAATGTTGACCATCGTTGATTTAGTAGTGAAATCATGGACGTATGGGCGTATAAGTCTAGATGCGTCTCTTCGTTTCTATGATTCCATATGTTGAAGGTGAGTTCCTTCTCTCTAAAATCACACGATAAGTCACTTGATGAAAATATTTTACTGATTATTACGTATAACTTCATGTCAATGTAGTCCTTTTTGAATGCATCCTAATCGGATCAGGATGCAGAAGGTCCCACACATTCTCTAAACTACCACCATAAATCCTTCTAGACAGGCGTATTGTCATAACAGTAATACATGCCCAGAATCACAACCATACATATGCATATGGATATCTAAGCATTTACGTGTAGGTCTGGAATTGTTCACCGTTTTTGCACATATTGTAATTCTAGTGGCGGTTCCATGGAAATATTGTTTTTGCAGTTTACAACATCAAAATTGTAGTTGAACAAAAATCATGAACTGATCGCCCTTCGTGTCTGCAAGAATACTGCAAATAATTCATCATGAAAATTCTTAAAAATCAGTGCATGACACTTGTCTCCTATGCCTAGGGTTCTCGTCCATCAGCCTTTGATTGGATTCTTCTCTTAAACCTCTCGATAACACGTCTATCGTTATCATAAACCTTAGATATAAGATCCAGGGGTGCGTGTGATAGCTAGTTTGGTCGATGTTGTATAAATTTCAAAGACAAAATTACACCAATCGATCATGATCGTAAGAATTGACAATATCAACAATGCACAAAAATCCAGAGAAGATATGAAAAGAAGTGGGCTCATCAAATCTCTATTCATTAATGGCATCGACTTTTAATCATTTAATGGTGAAATGACTGATCACTTTAGTATCTGGACTAATTGTTAATTAATTGGTGCTGACATATTATTTATATCAGCCTGTGGATATGGATAATCACAATCCTTCCACCAACCATCGCAGAGATTTTCTGCAGTTAAAAACCACCGTAAAGAGGGTATAATGCTGCAAATATCTCGCAATTGAATCATGATTTTGATTTTACGCAACAATAATTACGTAAGGCAGAGAAAGAATGGTTGCACGATCATGATTTGGTTCTTATTTTTCGGTCAACAACCCAACACAAAGTGTCTAGTTTTTTATATGAGGCTTATATTGATCATGAGAATAATTGCCTATATTGGTTATGGGAATCGCTCAAATGCCTAAAGATCTGTTAAGATAACAAGCAATCCCTTCAAAGATTGGAATGTCCAGTCGTACATGCATGAATCTTAGGGGTATGGGCCATGGAAGAGGTGGAGGGCAGATGTTGCAGTGCAAATTATCTCTCTAGTATGGCATGTGCAACTCAACCAGAAATGAACAGGCAACTTCAAACCAGAAACTATTGTAGCAGGAAACAAATTTTTGCACAGTTTAAATGGAATTCAACCGACCAAAGTTTAGTATTGTTTTAGCATGCCGCAACAGTTCAGTGGGGAAAAACTCATGAATTTGCAGACCATTTATTATTATTATTATTATTGTTTGTTTTGTGTCATTTTATCCTAACGCCACTATTGTTTTATTGTTTGCAGATCTGCAAATTTATTCAATCACTGTTATAGCAAAAACGTCATTGTTTCAGCAAGTAAAATTTCACTGTAACAACATGAAAAGCGTCGTTGTACCAGCATGTTGTAACAACATGTAAAATTTTCTCTTTATCAGCATGCTGTAACAACATGTAAAATCTTCATTGTATCAGCATGTTGTAACAGTATGTAAAATTTTCACTTTGTTTTTATTTGTCTAAATTTTTTTTTTTACTGTGTTTATTTGCATGTCAAAGGATGGACAAAAAAACATTCATTCCTGAAATCAAAATCATCCCTATTTTCTGATCCTCCTGATTGCACGAAGTGTGGAGGAGAGCATACTTATTCTAGGTAAAAGAAAAATTGAAAATGAAAGTAAAAACTGAAAATGAAAACCTACCTACTCTATATTAATTAGAAATTAAATATCAATTATGCATAGTCAAATATCCAATGTAGCCACTCATGCAGCAGTAACAACAATATATTCAGTGGAAATTTTTTGAATGAAAAATGGAAATTTACAAGAATAAGCGAATTTTGTTGTTGTAACGACAAACTAAAAAAATGAAATTTATCTAAATGAGTACTTACCTGGAACCATTTCTCGATAAATATTTCGTAGGCGCAATTTCCCTCCTTCAAATCGTGTTGCAGCTCCTCATTGTCCTCTTGGATCTCTTGCTCGCATAATTTTTCTTCATTAAATGTGCAGGATGCCTCGAATATTGATTCCTCGTTTGTTGTTGGAGGAGTAATTAAGCTCGTGGTTGCTGTCAATATCTCCTCTTCGTGAGAAGAGGAGATCCCAACTTTTGCAAGGATCTGAGTGAGTTGTTCCAAGCTTAAACTCATAGTTAAATCATATTGAGAAAGGGGTTATTACAAAACCCAAATCAAAATAAAAAAACTGAAAATCACACTTGTTGAAACACTTGAAAACCTCTTCACAGTTGCAAAAATTGAAATTGCAGAAATTGAAATTGCTAGAATTGAAATTGCAGAAATTGAAAGTCACACTTTGCATGCTCTGTCCCAAATGAGGTCGACGTCTCACCTTAGATTTAGGAATATGTTGGCAGGGAGAACATGAGGATTCTCCACTCAAGTAGCTGCTATGACCCCTTACCAACACATACAGACACACTTGCGGGAATTGAAATTTGTGCTTACACTTGCAGGAATTGAAACACTCCCTACATGCCCTTACCCATTTTAAGCCCTAATATTGGCTCATTACCCCTTAATTGGGGCATATTAGATTAGTAATGTTATTTTATTTATGTCG
>ML779617.1:600748-614438 GCA_009831015.1 Picea engelmannii | reverse complement strand
CGAAATGCGAAAAACACCTTTTGGTGTAGGTTTCGGATACCAGGATTTGGAGTGTCGAAACACTTCACCACATGAATGCCGAAATGCTGAAATGCCGAATTGTGAAAAACACCTTTTGGTGTAGGTTGTGATCATTGTCAGTGTTCACGTGAGAGGGAGGATCTAACACCAAGATAAGATCCTTTTCAGCGATCGTAACATGAAGAGTCAAGACTCTTCACCACAGGAATGTCGAAATGTCGAAATGTTGAAATGCGAAATGGCGAAATAAACGCAAGACCCTGTCGATTTAATCCAACGGTGTTGGTTATTTGAGAATCTGATCGAAGGGATATTGTTGATCTTTATGATTAACTGTTTAGTTACGATTCAGTTAGCAGAATCGAATCATGGTTCTTGGACGGTTGGCGATTCAGTTGCTGAGGCATTTTTTCCCAAGAATATTCGAGGTGTAACCTAAGGGGAAGTGGATAAAAGATATACATTGTGACTGTGCACGTGTGGCTGTGCCGAGTGAAAAATGAATTGAAACATAGAAAGGTAAAATTGCAGTATGCGCAGTGGAAAGAAAACACAGAGATGAGGAACATAAGTTGAATATAACATAATAGTGGAATAGAGAAGAAAGTGCACATATCAGAGAGCTGAAGAGGATGCAAGAAGGGAGACACTGATGCAGGCAGAGCAGAGCGGCATAGCTGAACAGTGATAAGCCTGGTAAGAAAATGAAAACTATTGAATCACTGTAATAAATTCACAGATAGAAAATTTTTGTATTTCAGGGTGGTTGGGAGGTTCTAGGGAGGACTGTTGTCCTCAGAGGTTCAAGTGGGTGCTTGAACATAGGGAGTTGTAGCTTCCATCTGGTTGTAGCCAGAGAAACCAGGGTGGTAGGGTGGTGCAAGGGAGAACAAGTGTTCTCTGTTATACAAGTTGGAGCCTGTGTAACTAGAAGTTGGTGCTTCCATCCAGTTGGTGTTGGAACACTCAGGGAGTTGGTGTTTCCTTCTAGTGGGTGCTAGAGAAACCAGAGAGTTGGTGCTCTCAAACAAGTTGATGCTTGTATAAGTGGAAGTAGGTGCTTCCATCCAGTCGGTGCTGGAACACTCAGGGATTTGGTGCTTCCTTTTAGTGGGTGCTAGAGAAACCAGAGAGTTGGTGCTCTCAAACAAGTTGGAGCTTGTAAAACATAGGTAGTAGCCTCACATTGAGTTGGTGCTCAATTATAGATGATGTACATAACTTAAAATACTGTCTATCATTTCGAAGAAGAAGAGGTTTTCTCCCTTTATGAGTTTCCTTGTGAAAATATGTCTCTGTGTATATCTTATGTGTGATTGATGCTCATTATTTATGTTGTCCATATGTTGTATAATATTGATGATCACTTGAAGAAATATTAAGAATGTTTTAATAGACTTAAAATTGTTTAAGCACAATAACAACTGATTCACCCCCCCTCTTAGTTGTCTTAGTAATTTCAACAGAAGGAAGAATAGGTCGACAAATCCCTTAAAATGCGGGTTATGTGGACCTAGGGTTTTGGTACCTAGGGTTTTGGCACCTAGGGTTTTGGCACCTGGGCTTCGGTATAGGGTTGTCTAAGAGTCATGGAATTTATAAATAGAGGTCGAGAAGAGTTGAAAGGGGATGATGGTGATGATGTTTGAGAGGTAGAAGTGTTATGTCTTAGAGCATTCTTGTATTTTGGGTCTTCAGTTCGATGCGAAGATCTATTCTGCAGCTGGGTGGGCAAGGAGAGGGAATAAAGAGAAAGAGAGAGAAAGATATGCAGCTAAGTGCGCAAATAAAACTGTATATTTTCCATCTACTTAATCAATAAACACAGTTATGTGGATGTATCCCTAGGGAGAAGGTGAACCACGTAAAATATTGTTGTTCTATGTGATTAATGTTGTGTTATTTGTTATCTTTTATATTTTTATTGCATTGTTGTTTTCCTACCAAAGATAAGAGATATAAACAAACTTCGCAAAGATAAGTATAAGATTGTTAAGAATATCTAGGTTATCTTGCATTGTTGTTCTAGAATCATCTTGTGTTTTCTTTGGTTGTAGACACCTGTGTCCTACAACCCCCCTATTGCTACTTCGGTTGAGACCTCATCTACGTCACAGGTGTTGCCGAAAGGGCCAGTAGTTAGGGTTTTTTAGTGCATTGTTAGAGTTGAACCATGGGTTTGACCTTGTGCCAACACACCCATTATAGAAACAACACCCATGCCACCAAGGATTGTCCTAACTTGATTGAAAAATGGGAGGATCGTGCAAGACAAGGAGGTTCCAATTTGATAAATTCAGAGCCCCGACTTGTCATTGTCGAAAAGGGACCCAATATTAATATTATTACTAGAGGAGGAACAAGGATGGGTGTTGATGTTGAAAAATTAACTCACAGTAAGATCTGCAAGGTGGTACAAGAAGATGTGAGATATGGCCCCCTTGTGCAAAAACAATTCTTTAAGGAAGTTGTTGAGATATTTTGATGGGTTTCTAATCCTGCAATATTGATACCTGCAGACTGAATCCATGAGCTTCAACCTAAACTTGCAGAGCATTGTGTGGAATAGAAATATCCTCTAGTGAGACCCCAACAAACTATTGAATTGTGATTCCACTTACTTTCTAATATTTTGGATGATGAACAACTCACCAGGGAGTTGCGAAACAATCTCAAGGGTATTTAGAGATTGAAACGAACCCAGAAGAGTTGATTGTTGATCATCTTCTTGAAATACATACATGAAGAATACAAAGAAGTAAGCAGAGATACAGACGAGAATTTAGACTAAATAATCACATCATCAATTACAAAATTAATGATGTTATGTTATATTTGGGGTTTGACGCCAACATCCTACCAAATAAAACTTGGGAAGCCATGGGTAAGCCCAAGTTGGTCTATTCATGCATTCAGTTGTGGATGGCCAATTAGTATTGTATTTACCATATTGGGAGGCTGCAGAATGTTGAAGTGGAATTATATGGAGTCAAGACAATGGATGACTTCAAGGTTATATAAATCAAGGGGGAAAAGGAGCCATACCCAGCTTTACTAGGCATTGATTAGGCTTATGAGAATTTTGTTGTTATCGATGTTAAGAAAGAATCCATGTCTTTTGAAGCAGATGATATAAAGGTAACCCAACCATTAGACTCGTATCAGGGTCCCCACTATATGGATCTGGTAGAGGGGAATATGGAAGAGGATACACTGGATCATATATACACTCTAACTATCGGAAAGAGGGAGGATTATATTAACCCAATTGTATATGACTCGGTAAGTTGGTGCAGTATTCAGTCTGCAGGGGAAGATTTAGAGGTAGTTCTTGAAAAATGGCAACAAGGAAGATATGGTAACTTCTCACCATGTTTCATGACTATTAGAGCATCTAGGTGGATTTCATATGAGGTTAGAGAACACCATCTGTATGATGGCACTTCAAATTTGGCCATTTTTTTGGTTGATGTAGAGGGTAAAGTTGCGCCAGAACAAATACTTCGTGTATTATATGTTGTGTTACAATCCTCTTCAACTATATGGTGGGCCACTCATAATGGTACTTTATCTTCCTAGGACAAAGAAAATCATTCCATCCAACATCACTTTATTCCCCCTTCGCAACTTACTTTGTTGAATCTAGACCATTCAACTTTGGAATCATTTGATGGGATTTTGGATCCAAGGGAACATGTAGCACATTGTATTCAGGTATAGGAAGTTGCATAAATAACTTCTCAACTATGGATGCATCAGTTTATTCATTCCTTGGGATAGATTCTAGTTGCTTTGTATATACATGAGGAATCTCGACGCCAAATGGCTTGTCGGGAAAGCCTTCAATGACAGTTTTGTCAAGACTTCTTATTCTCAAGTAAGTCCCCTCAAATCACTTTAGCTTTGCAATAGATTAAGAAAATAATTTTTGATGATGAATTTAATCCTATACATCCTCCTATTGTCTATCTTAAACATGATCACCTCCTTTATCATAGTCTTTACCCATCCTCTGCTTGATTACCTACAGTCTGTCTTACTATTGATAGAAACCTAGAAGATCCTGATGATCTTGAGGAACTTAGGCATCTGACATTTCAGGAATATGAAGGGACTTGGGAGGTTAAAGATACTATCCCAGGTGATGTCAGTATTTCCTATACCAAACCATTGAAGTTGCGGAAATTCAATATAGAAATTGATGAGCATCCTAAGATAGAATCCATTGGAGACTATTGGGATGAACATACTGTGATAGAGATACAGACTCTGTTATGGGAATATGAGGATATATTCCCTACAAATTTCTCAGAAATAAAAGGTATTAAGGGATATTTAGGGGAGATAAGGATAGAGTTAAATACTTAATCAAGACCATTCAAGCATAGGCCATATCGGCTAAATCCCTGAGTTAAAGAGAAAGTGAAAAAGGATATTGATAGGATGCTCACAACTGGGATGATTTTCCATGTCAATAAGGTTGAATGCATCAGTCCTATCACAATAAAAAACAATAAAGGTACATATAATATACGAGTTTGTGGGGACTACATAATCATGAATGTTGCTTGTTTACATGACCCCTTTCCTACCCCCTTTAGCGATGAGGTACTGGATCAAGTAAAGAAAAATGATGCATATTCCTTTACATATGGGTTCTTCGGATATCATCAGGTTCAAATCACCAAGGAAGATAAGAAGAAGACTACGTTTACTACTGAGTGGGGATCATTTGCCTTAAATGTTATGCCTTTCGGTCTTAAGAATGCCCCAATAGTATTTTCTCAGATCGTGATCGCAACATTCCATGATTTCATTCATTAGTTCCTTGAGGTATACCTGGACGATTGGACTATATACAAGTTACTTAAAGATCACATTGGGATATTATGCTTGATGCTAGACCATTGTAGACAATTAAATATTTCCCTTAATCAACAAAAATGTATTTTGTGTGTGCCATTTGGAAATATGTTAGGGAATATTGTTTATCGGGAAGGAGTGTTAGTCGATCTTGCGAAAATTGTAGTTATTCTCAATATACCTCCTCCTATCACTTTCAATAAGTTGTGAACATCATTGGTCCATATTATTTATTACCACTGATTTATTAGGGATTACGCAAGCATAACGACACCTTTGGAAAAAATTCTCAAGAAATCCAAAGGGTTTCGTTGGACTCGGGACTATGATAAAGAATTCAACCTGCTAAGACAAAAATTGAGCACTGCACCCATTTTGATTTATCCTAACTGGTAAGTTGAATTTGATGTCCATATTGATTCCTTTGCAGTTGCGTTTGGCACCATTCTTGTGCAACCAAGGGAAGGAAACTTGGACCATCCTATATGCTTTGTCATTCGCAAACTTTTGCAAGATAAATGAAATTACACCACAACCGAAAGTGAAGGTTTGGCTATGGTGTATGCTTTAAATTTTTTTAGGAATTATTTACTTGGAAGTCATTTTAATTTTTTTACTGATCAGTCTGCTTTGAAGTGTTTGGTGAAAAAACCATTTTCAGAAGGTCACATTTGCAGGTAGTTTCTTTTGTTTCATGATTTCTCTTTTTAGGTCATAACTAAGGTAGGAAATTTAAATGTTAGGCAAAATCACTTGTCTCACCTAGAATCCAGATAAAGTAGTGGACCTGTAGATGACCAGATCCCAGCTGCAGATTTGATTCATATTGAGGCCATTCTTGATTATTTGTCAGACATTTCCCTATTGTTTACTACTTGTACTATGCTGACAGGATATTCTGCAACACAAAAGAGGCACCTAGTGGTTTGGTAGTAAATTATCAACTAATTGCGGGACAACTCTACAAATTGGGATTGGATAATATCTTGCAACGATGTGTGCTTGACCATGAATGACCTAATATTTTATGGGAATGTCACAATGGAGTTGCAGGAGGACACGTTGGAAGAAAGGGAACTATCAGAAAGATCTTACAGGAAATACTATGGTGGCCTATAGTATTTAAATATTCTAAGGAATATGCTCGGGTCTGTAATGTATGTCAAAGAGTGGGAAAACCATCATGTCTTGATGAGTTTCTTCTGCACCTTGTTCATGCACTACAATATTTTGAAAAATGGGTTATTGATTTCATCGGTCCGATAAATCCTATAACTAAGCATTCCAGGTCTAGACACATAATTACCGCAATTGACTACCCAACTAGTTGGGTTGAAGAAGATGTTGTTAGGGATTGTTCTATAGCCACCGAAACACGGTTTATTTTTTAGAATGTTATTACCAAGTTTGGTTGTCCTCGCAACTTGACCAGTGACCACAGATCCCACTTTCTCAGTGAAACTATAATGACCCTTACCATATATGTTTTAATTCATCATCATAAGAGCAGTCCTTATCATCCGCAAGCTAATGGAATAGTGGAAGCATTTAATAAAATATTGGAGAGAGGGATGACTAAGGTTTGTTGTGAAAATCGAGATGATTGGGATGAGTGAGTTCCAACAATGTTATGGGAATATTGGACTACCACAAAGTGATTAAACAGGTACACCCCATTCCAACTGGAATATGGCTGAGAAGTAGTTGTTCTAGTTGAGTTTCTCACCCCAATTCTATTCATTGCACAAGATACCAATATGAACGAGGATAAATCCATTATTGCACGGGTGGAGGAATTGCTCGAACTTGAGGAAGCTAGGTTCCTAACAGATTTTCATCATACTATGGAGAAATCCTAGAAAAATTCATTTGAATAGGGTGATTTCATGCTCTTATATGATAGCAAGTATCAAAAACATTCGGGTAAGCTCCAAATTCATTGGCTTGGTCCTTTTATAGTTGTGGAAATCCATGAATCTGGGGTTGTCAAATTAGCACAAGTTGATGGAGATATTCGATCTAGCTGGGTGAATGGTGCACACTTAAACCCCTACATGTCTACTGCATAATTATAGTTTCATTACACTCCTAGTTCTGGGAGTGGGTTAGTAAGTATGATTCTCATTTTTGTATCTATTTTACTTTTTGTCAATATATAGTGATGTATTCTATGTTTACATGTCTTCATGCTTTGTTTTCTTGTCTAAGTCATCCAACCTGGATATTCACTTTGTGGTCGGGGAAGTTGCAGTCACATCCTCTCATACTTAATGATGATAAACTTTGAATCTTCTGCTATTGTGTCATCACGTGGGTCACTAAAAGTCATTAGTACCTTTTTATTCGTCATTATGCCTTTGTTTTCACCATGAATCAAAGTTTAACAACTTTCCACCTTTTTCTGGTTAACCACTCCCCTGCTCATTACTTTTCTGAGTTGATATACTATCCCATTAAAAACTTTATGGTTATGAATTTAGTTACCCAAATCATGTTGTGGATTCTATCGCATTCAAGGGATTGAGTCGACATTGATACCCAATCTTGTCACCCTATAGTATTCAATTCAGGCCCATCTCGACATATTTTGAATATCGCTTATAAACACATATTTGGCCAATGGGTTCATCTATTTTTTTACTCTTGTTCTTGCTATAGACTCATTCCTAGAGCCTCTTGAGAAATTTTTAATCTAGTTTCCAAGCCTTCTCCCCCCTGTGTTATTTGCTTACCACCGTCGACTTGTTCCAATGGTTCATACAGCTGGTCGAGGGGCTAGCCAAACTATTGTTCCAATGTTTCATACAACTGGTCGAGGGGCCATCCAAACTATTGTTCCAGTGGTGATCAATGATCCATGGGTTTTTTTTCAAGGATATCTGCATGGAAAGGTTAAGAAAACTAGGTTGGTCAACCTCAATTTTACCAATGTTTTCGAATTCCCCCACATGGCTACCAACGCTTTCATGGATTGCACTAAAATTCCTGACGAAGAGTTCCATTGCTAGTGTAAGAATGATTACATCCCCTTATAGGATTATACTTAATTGGGTCTCTGTGACCTACCGATATTTGGTACTACCAGAGAAGCAGCATACTACACCAAATTTCTGATTAGTAGAGTGCACAATAGTTCCCTGTGGCTAGACTAGGCCTACCCAATCCATGTAGAGGACATCCACATTCTCACCAGGTTGTCTATGCAAGTCCAGGATGTCACTGAAGGATTTCAAGGCTTGGGGAAGCATGGTAAAAAGAAGGGAGAGTTGATCTTGTACAACAAATATGGCATCTTTCGTAGAGGTTTAGGAGTGCACATTGCCCCGATTAATGATGAGAAGGTTTGTATGGCTTGCTATCTGATTGTGGGGAAAGTGATGCATAAGTACACAAAGGGAGAGTGTACTTTGGATGCCATCGCAGTGGAAAAATTTAGTAAGAATGTTGCCCCTATGAACTAGTGTAAATATATGCTCACATAATTGTTCTAGGCTTATGCAAATGACCGGCTATAATATTTTATCCATGGATACTTGCTCATCTCCTTTTCCATGTGGAAGTAGAAACTACTGTGGGGGTGCATAATTTCTCACAATAGAGATGGATGTATCACCAAGATATTTTACCCATGGAATTTTCGCCTTTCATCTACCAACGAGGCCACTCATAATGTCACCTTCACGCAATGGTATGATGAGCTCATTATCGTAACAAAGAGGCATAAAATTCTATAGGCACTACTCAATAGTAATACCCATAATATATGGTTTGGAATCAACCAAGATCATACATCTATGCGGCCCCTGGGGGCAAACCCATGTCTTTTTCATACATAGTCATTTCCATTTTATTAGGATGAAGTTGGGCTCAATAAATAAGTTGCCTCATGGCTTGTGGTCATTGTTGAAAATAAGAGGATCAGTGTCTCTTATGTGATGCCCACCATTGCATAACGGTCCACTCCAGCAGAGACATCATATGTTGGCCCTAGCAGCAGAAAACAAACCTGAACACCTACCAGTTCATAGGATGAGCTAGAGGAAGTCAAAGAGGAAGTGTTTCCTGGTGGCCCACTTCAAATTTCATTCGCTTCCATTCCTAACGACGTTATGATCTCAGGTAAGAAATTGTGGAACATCCTAATTTTTGTTCTTCCTTGAAAGAATTTTTATACCAAATCCCCATCCCAATCCATTGGTGATACTATCATCACTAAGGCTACCCCCCTTTCCTCCATCCCACCACAAAGTCACATTGCCCCAATTTTCATGCATACCACCCCCCTCCAATACATAGCACACCACCCTAGATGCACTCTACACTTTAAACCTCCACCACCCCCATCATCTATATCCTTGATGACCCTCATAAACATCTCCAACCTTCCACAATTGTTGAGGAATCCAACCTTCCACAGAACAGTGGGTCCACCAGGGTTGCACACACATCTCTAGTATCCCCACCGAAGATTCATTTTTATACAATTGCAGACAACCCTACTGCTCAACCCACTACAACTACTAGTCCACTCCCTTCCACTTTTCCCCAGATCCTGGAACCTCCAGTCCCCCAACACTCAACTCTCAGGAATGCCAGTCATCTACAACCCGAGACAAGGCTTGACCCTAATGTTCTGATGGATGAGGACCCTCCACAGGACTAGTTCGATGCCCAAGATAATACTCATCCAATGCAGAGCACTACTTCTATCAAGGAACAGATTGTGCCTTTGCTAAAAAATCCTCAACAATGACAAGCTATCTTGGAGCTCTGCTTAGAGCAGACAGAGATGTTAAAAAAACTTATTCCATAGGTCACCAATTGAATTGTGCGGAGTCTCATAGAAAACTCACCTACACCATAGGGTGTTGGTACCCCTATTTTTTAAGAGTGCTCTCTCAAAAGTGGTCAACCACTTGCTTTGCAGCCACCTTGGGATTCAGTTTCATCAGTGTAGAATTGTCCACATGCGCTACACCAGAAATTTTTCACTTTATCCGAGCCTCAACTAATCAACTAGAATAGAGGATCACAACAGTTGAACAAGCCAAACAATCCCTCACATATAAAACATAATCCTTATGTGAGGCTGTCACTAAAGCCACTACTTCCACAACAACCAAGTAGAACTTGTAGGTCCGGGCCGAATCCAGTGTTGCAGTCGTTGCCGAAAATTTTTCTCAAGTCTAACCATCTTTTATCCAGGTCATCCCTAAACTAATAGAATATACCACACCAATTGTGCCACCTGATCAAATTGACCTTATTGTTGGTGTCTGGTCCCATTTTTCTACCAAAATGGATACTCTATAATAGGAGGTAGCCACGTTCAAGTTAAATGAAAAGGAGTAACTCAAAAATCTCCTCTAGAAGCTTACATATGCAGTTGAAGAAGGTACCAATTTTAAATCCTTGTTGCATGCCCGAGCCGAGGAATGTCATCGACTCTTTGATATGGTCACATACTAGGTTGGGTTGTTCGACCAAAATAGTAAGCATGTTGAAGAGTTGCGCACTAGGCATAAAAATATGCATGCAGAATCCTAGACATTGTCTATTTGATAGAGTAGTCAGCTAAGTTTACAAAGATCCATGTTGAGGATGATCGATTGGATGCCATGGATGAAGTGAACATAACTGCCAAGACAACACTCTGACAGTTCTAGCCTACAGTACAAGTGGAATACATTCCGCTGCAGCATTTGGACGCCCTTACTGATACAAAGTGGAATGCTTTGTTTTCTACCAAGATTGAGGTACCCTATGCTAAATTCACTTGGTAATTTGTTGTGGGTGCATCAATTTTGGTAAGGAAATGGAAGGACAGAGTCAATAAATATGACATTTTACGAGAGAAAGAACTACATATTGTATTAGAGTTGGGCCCTCTATTTGAGGGAGATCATAGCAAAGAGGTCAAAGTTGGAATTGGGACGAGTCAAGGAGTGTGGTCGAGCCCTGTTGGGCCCTTTGTTTTGAAGAACCAGATTTTGTGGATGCATAAAGGTTTTGTGGAACACCATAGCACATCATAATTAGATAAAAGGGGAGGAACGCTAACTTCCAGTGTGATAAAAAGGAAAAAGAGTGATGCACCAGCTAGAGGAAGAAGAGGAAAATACTAGAAGCTACGAGCACAAGAAAATAAAAAGAGGAAACAAGAAATCATAGGAGAGGAATCAAGGAACAACCAAGAAAATGATATAAATTGGGGAAAATGTAATGAAAAAGGGTTGGTATTTTAGAATGGACATGTGTTTTGTTGAATTGTTTTGTTGATATTTCTTTGTTGTATGAGACTACTTTGCTATGATCTATCTGCCAAGCGAATAACTAATTATGTTTTTGTTGCATAAGGTGTGATATGAAAGACCTTCCCTGCAATCACCATTTTGAGATATAATAATATAGAAAGGAATATTTAGGCCTAAAAATTATATTGTGTTATGGATGATTGCTTGGTCTTCTTTTCATGTAATCTGTCATGTGTTTTGTATTTACTAATTGCATTATTGTTTTAGAAATTTATGTAATGTATATGTTTACTTTATCATAGCGCAACACAGATCGTTCATTGAATTTATTGACCTAAGGATCCAGATGTTATGATATCTTCCCAAATAAGTATGGAACTTTGTTATGATATGCTAGATCTGATGATGTCTCCTCTGTAATTCTCTTTATCACACAATGTCTCAGCTTCTCTTTGGGTGAGACCTCCTTCCCTTGCAAAAGGTTGAATATGCTAGCACAACTAGACTACAATGGTATCTTTGTTGGTAACCTCCAAGAACCTTGGTCTCCAATTCCACACCAACATGCGTAACAATTTAGTACCAAGAACAATGTCACAACCACCCATGTCAATAGAAAACATGTGATATTTCAGGTTGTACTGACTAATTTGTAGGTTCACTTTTTCACAATGCCCCCCACATTTCATGGAACCACCATTGGAAATCATGATTTGAAACTTTTTGATAGCATGGATATAGCAATTGACCTCTTGAGCAAGGTGGTGATGAATGAAATTATGAGTCCTCCCACTATCAACTAGGATGATGAATTTTTGGTGCTTAATGTAACCAATCAATTTGAGGGTTTGGGGAGCAGAAAAAACAGTGAGACCATTTAGCAAAATCAAGGGTTCAAATTCTAGAGGATCATAGGGCGGTGATAGATTATCTGTTTTGGGTGGCTCAAATTCATAGGATACCTCCACATCATCATCAGAAACATTTTCTGAAATGGCCATAAAACTTTTATGTTCTTTACACTTGTTCCCTAGAAAGTATTTATCATCACAATTATAGCACAAACCCTTGAGTTGGCGTTCAGCCATTTCTACCCATGTTAATTTTTGGACCTTGAGAGGAGTGGCCTGAGGGGAAGGGGTGTTGGGTTTAGGGTAGGGAACAAAAGTGGGTTTTATGTTCTATGCCAAGATGACCTGTTGTGCCTCCTTGGAAGATTTAGTTGCTTCCGACCAAGTTTGGGGGTGATCCATTATGACCTACACTCATATTTCATCCTTGAGGCCACTGATAAAACATTCCTTAAAAAAAATATCTATCATGCCCTCCATGAAGAAAGAGAAGTGCTCAAAGGTAGTAATAAAATCTTTTACTGTTCCAGACTATTTCAATTTGGTCAGACATCCTAAATGGTGGGTGTCTATGTCAAATCATTCATACAACTCAACAACAAATTATGACCAAGAAACATACCCTTGACATTAATTTATGTGTCATTTCCATCATTTCCTTCATTTCGGATCCAAATAGAGAATTCAATAACAAACCTTGGTCAACTCATCAGTAATTCCATGCAAGGAGAAATAATGTTCCATTTTAGTGACGGTCCAGCCAGTTGGATCTAAGCCATCAAATTTGTTCACCTCAACTCTGGGAAGACGAGCGTCACAAGTTAGGGAGTTCAAATGAGAATGCAAAGGCTAATTGGATTCAACATTTTCAGTATATAGAGGTGGGTTATAGGAGGAATGACCCTGGAATTTTTCATGAATTGATGGAGAGAGGAATTGACTTTGGCAATTTGGCTACCTAGTTTCTCTTAGATGTAGTCCATTTTGGCATGAATGACAAGAATGTCCTTATTCAATTGGGCCTAAGGGGAAGTAAGGTCAGTATCCAATTTATTATTGGTTTCATCTTGGCGGGTGGGATTCATGAGAGAAAGAGGGGTGGGTCCACGAAAAGAAAAAAACAGATAAGTGATATATACCACTGTGATCAGGGAAATGAGAGAAAACCAATGGGATAAGTGGGAAATAAAGGTGTCGGGAAGGGTATGGATCCACGTAGTAAGAAAAAGGTTAAAAATGATAAATATCATAGTGATCGGGACTAAAAGAGGAATCCAATGAGATAGGTCTCAAATAAGGGTGCGGGAAGGACCCAAACTTCGAAATACCCAAATTCTTAACAAAAAAAATGTGTAGGAATTTCACAACTAGAATGTAGGAGGAAAGGTTGCGTAGCCAAAATATCATTTATGTTCCTTGTTGGGATGTTCCCCCCTAGTTATGGTTTGTAGGGTGCCTATGGAAAAGGGTTTTCCATGTGCTATAGGTCTCTAATATATGTGTGGGGTCGAAATATAGTAGCACTCAACCCAATATCTCATGGAACCAACTAAGGAGATTCGGTTGTACCCTTAGTTGTACTACCTGATTACCTAGGTACTAGAGAGTATCTTCTCGAGGGTTGTTATCAATGACACTATAGTAGTCAGGAAGCCAATCGGTTGATCTAGGTCCTGTTAAGAACCAAATATCAATATAGCA
>ML779617.1:581040-592549 GCA_009831015.1 Picea engelmannii | reverse complement strand
GGGGGGGAATTCGTCCTCTTTTTATAATGGTATGCATAATTATGGTACTCAGTCAATGCCTTGGGTCTCTAATCATTTTTCTCATGGTATGTCTGATATGTTTTCACACTTTCCATCCTCTGTCTTGCCTCCTTATGAGAATACAAGTTTTGGGTCTAGGGGCATGATGCCTCCTTCTTATCCCTCTCCATTTGGAGGGAGTCATATCCTTCAAACACCTCTTACAGTAGGAGGTTGGAATCTTCCTTCCTACAAATCCACTATGCGAGAAGTAAGTTCCCAATTAAGTAATCATTCTACACATCACACTCTGTCCACTTATCCTTTTTCCGCTATGTCAGTTCCTACGAACACTTTTCCCATGGCAGACCTTTGTCTGTCCTCCGATGTTTCATCATGGGGAGGGGAGTTATTTTTATAGTATGGGCAACCCCCCTCACGAAGTTCCTTCACCTGGGGGAAACATACATCCTCACATGAGTAACCCTTGTCATGTCGCTTTCCCTTCACAAGAGAATTCCTCAGTGTCGATTCCCTTACAACCCTTTATGAATCAGTATGGAGGAGGATACTATCCTGCTGGACAGGGATAGGGTGTAAACCAGGATCCTTCCTGGCCTGCAATTTCTCAGAACCAATCTTTCCTTGGACCTTGGTCTCAAATGCCACAATTCACCACCGCCACAAGTCCAGTCATTGCGTGTCATACTGGCATTATATCACCAACCACTGCAATTCATGTTGGAGATTGGTCAACAACCTCTGCGAGTCATGTTGAAGACCTGCAACTAGCCGCCGCAAGTCATGTTGGGGGAACAAGTTCAGTCACTACGTGTCATACTAGAATTATATCACCAACCTCTGCTAGTCATGTTGGAGATTGGTCGACAACCTTTTCTAGTCATGTTGAAGACCTACTACCATCCACTGCAAGTCATGTTGGGGGCACAAGTCCAGTCACTGCGTGTCATACTCGCATTATATCACCAACCGATGCTAGTCATGTTGGAGGTTGGTCGGCAATCTCTGTGAGTCATGTTGAAGACCTGCAACCAGTCGCTGCAAGTCATATTGGGGGCACAAGTCCATTCACTGTGTGTCATACTAGCATTATATCACCAACCTCTACTAGTCATGTTGGAGATTGGTTGACAAACTCTACGAGTCATGTTGAAGACCTGCTACCAGCTGCTGCAAGTCATGTTGGGGGCACATGTCTGGTCACTACCAGTCACACTGCACATCCATCACCAACCTCTGGTAGTCACGTTGGGGATTCATCACCAACCTCTGCTAGTCATGTTGGAGATTTTCTACGAGCCTCTACAAGTCATGTTGGGAGCATGTCACCAGCCACTGCAAGTTATGCTGGGGGAATTCATATGATTGAGAAGCATAGACATCTCAGACGTAAGCCTATATTCCTTTGCAGGACTTGTGAAGGAAGTCACCTTACTCATTTGTGACCTTTTACTGTTGGGATACCAGAAGTGTGGGGCTCACCTAAGGGCCCTTCAGGTTCTGAGGCATCTATGGTTTCACAACACTATTCTCCTTCTTTGGTTGATACAACAGTCATGTCGATGCAATCTTCAGCTGACACCCCTTTTCTTTTAGGGGATGATGCATCTCTTGACCTTGTTGTCTCACATCCCATTCAACATGTGATCGTGTCGATGCAATCTTCGATCGACACCTCTCCTATGTTCGGGTGTGATACACCTCTTGACCTTGTTGTCTCACATCTTGTTCAACCAACGGTCGTGTCGATGCAATCTTCGACCGAAAGCACTCATGTTTTTTGGGATGATGCACCTCTTGACCTTGTTGTCTTGCATCCTATTCAACCAATGGTTGAGGAAGTGGTCGTATCGAAGCAATATTTGATCGACCCCACTCTTCTCTTGGAGAGTGACAAGTCTAAGGAAGCGGTCGTGCCAATGCAATTTTTGGTCGATCTGGATCTTCTGGTTCTGGTTCTACACCTTCTATGCCATGTCCTTATCATTTATATTACTTCACCTTCTGAACAAGAGAGATTTTTACTCTTCCCGAGTTCTCTCCCTCCAAGTCTTGACGAGGTTCCTTTTGATTGGGATGGTCGTGTGGGGTATCCAATGCCTCTGCCTATTTCTTTTCTAGGAAGAGACATTATCTGATATATCACAAAGACGATAACCTCCATTAGAACTTTGTCCTCCTTGACTTGGAGGGCTTTGGGTCTTCCCAATCTTGTGTCAGTTCGTCATAAGATACCGACATTCCACAAAAGGTCTGCATGGGAGCCTTGGCCTCCCCCGTGGCTTGCCGCCTAGAATCTTCCTAACGAGTCTTATTTAACCTCTTTCCCGACTCGCTATCAAAAATCAAAAAGATCGTAGATTGATTTTTCCCTTTCACACTCATTAAAATTGGATTTGAAAGATCATGAGTGTTAGTTAATCTCTTTTCCGACTCGCTATCAAAACTTGAAAATATCGCCGAGTGAACTTGTCTTTTTCACACTCCTAAATTGGATTTGAAAAGACGTCTATTTGGCACAAGTTTTCCCCTTTTTCACACCAAGTAGACTAAAAGATACAAAAAAAGGACTTTTTTGGCGTTAAATTGTGATTGCATCTCATGCCCTTGCTTGCAGTATTGAGCCTTTAGCCGGTTCTCTCTTTGCGTTATAAACCATGGCCCAAGTAGTTTGTATCCTCAACCAAGCAGAGCCTTGTTTATATCTTTCACAATTTGACACCCTATACCCTGGAGGGAACATCACCCTGAGTGTCCATCTCCCGCATGCATTTCCTTGCATTGAGCATAGGTGCGTTCCACTGCTGGAACAAGTTTTTCTTACTTGTGACACTCATTCCCTCCTCTGTATCGTAGCATTCACTTGTTATGAAAAAGCAAAAAAAGATGGGCGGGAAGGGAGTACTATATTGTAATTGGCAGCAGTCATGTCGCCTTTGAACAGAGCACAAAGTTATTGAGTCCTTGCATCATCATAATTTTGGGTTTACCATGGCCTTAGGAAGTTGATCTCATTATAGAATTTTCTCTACCGACTGGTTAATCTTCCAGTCACTATAGAGAAAATTATGGATGCCTCCTGCATCTATTTGTCACATCATTAAGTCTATGTTGTTGGAGTCCACCGTATGTCTCGTGCTCTTGTTCAAAGGAATTCTATCAACCTGTGTCGGCCACTCCTCAGAAATGTTGACTTTGCATGTCGTCCATACCCTCATTTTGTCTCAGAACACATGATACTTTGGTCTTATGATGCACCCTGGCCCTACTTTCATCATTGGTAGGTCACCTTGAACCCAACAATCGGCATTCCATCATGGGTCATTGATTGGGTGGTTTCCCTTGTGTTCGACGGAAAGAAATCTATTCACACTTTTGGATTCGTGCAATGTCTTGGATTCCATTAACCTTATTGGTGGTTTCCTCACCTTTGTCAGTAGTTTTCATCATTGGTTGCTATTCAGAGAGTCTTTTTCATGTACCGCTTGCATTTGGCACATGCGAAAGACGCACAGGGTCGTTGGTTAGTGAACATGTTCTTCGTCCAATATCCACCAAATCATGAAGCTCCTGCTTTGTTCCTCGTGTTGACTGATGAGAGATGCCTTAATTCTCTCCTTGCAGTGGGTCTCTTTCCATCGACTTCAGCTCATGTATTCTGGATATGAGACCTAGAGTTTTATGAGTACCTTGAGGCTTGCAATCATTAGTGGCAGGATCTCTTTCCATTGACAGATGGGAATACATCAATGTCTCCTGATCAATGGATCTCTCAAGTGTTCAACACTAGCTCCTTTATTCACATTTGTAGAGATGTACTCAGTGCCTTGATACCTACTTTCATCATTGGTAGGTTGTCTCGTGTTTGTTAACGATATACCTCAATGACCAGTAATCAAACGATGTCTCATCATGTTCGACCTCAACTCATTTATTCACATGATGTAGACTTGCACCATTGGCGGATTGTATTGAAGACTTGAAGACATCACTTTGTGGATGCAACTTTCCTGAGTTGTTGCTTCCATTTCATTGGACCAGTACCTATTTAACTTCAGTGATAATGGGATATTAGATTGTACTCCATGGTATATAGATATCTTTAAATTGATTTTGAGACTGGTTTCACCGGGCCTTGTTCATGACTATGACAACTATTGGCATGTAACCGCCTTTATACTTTCCTACTCATGGCCATGAACACTTGTTGGTATATTTTCCACATGGATCTGCATTGTATTCTTGGCAGCCATGTATGCAAAGTTAGTACATAATGTAATGAGCAATTGAGTTCATCCAGCTGGTTCTCTACCACTCCACTTCTGGGTTATTTATAATGTATTTCGGCCATTGCAGATACTCCTCTAATCTCACACATTAGGGGGAATATGTTATAGAAAGATTTGCCTCACCATTGCTATCTTGCACAGAGGGCCTTTTCCATTTCCCTATGCAGACTTATCAACCCCTTTTTGATAAATCCAGAGCCAAAAATATATATTTTTCCACATATACGCTCCCTAACTGCTTTGCAAGATACGTATACACTTGCTTCTCCACTACAGCTCGCGTATATCGGGATTTGTGCCAGAAAATACAAAATGAGGTTGGGTTTCCATGTCACGACAAAATATCTCTAATCTTTGGCCTTCCATATATTGGAAACATTCTGACTCGACCCTTCAGTTGCATTATGGAGGCTATAAGAGCACAATTTCGAGTTATGGAAAAGGAGGAGAAAGATTTCAAATTTGAGAGCAAAGTTGCTCTGGAGAAATTACTTCATATTGAGTCTGCATCCCTTTGTCCCTCAAGTCTGAACACAGTGTTTAGCCCCCAAGATCTTTCCTTATTGTCGAGAGGACCTCATTACCTCTTTGTTGTGAGCTTGCCTTTGGTGGAGGATTGAAGTGGTGGAGACCCAGTTGGAAGGAACTTGGTTTCTTGGTTTCGAACCGTGCCGACACGGAAGTCTGTAATGTTGATACTTCTGTTGATCAATTATTAATAGAAATACTCCTTTCATGTCCCATCAATATATTGCAAATATATGATTATTATCCATGGGCATGTTTGTAATGTTTATTAATGGATTGTGCTATCTGAGGTGCTAACTCATTTTATATATTGTCACTATATACTTGCATCACTTGTTTGTTGAGAGCTTCTTGCAGGTGTAAAGCTTTGGGTCAAAGTTCTCAACGGTGGAACAACATCAAATGATTGGATCGAGGTAGGCTTCTTCCTCGTATTGCACATTAGTTTATATAGCACATGTTGGAATTGAGTTGATTTCTGCAGTCATACCTGTCTGTTGTGGTGTTCCCTTGGCCATAGAGAGTTTTCCCTTGTAACACCATTGTAGGTGAAATCTAACTTAAAATTTCACTAGGGTCTATTGATATAGATACAGGTTTCTGATTTAGCATACCTTCTATTTCCACCATGGAATATTGATGGTCAACTTGTTGAATTTTCCAAGGCAACATTAATCTTATGAATACTTCAAGCGAGGCCATTCATTGTTGTTTCTTCTTGAATATTATGTATTGCCTTATTTCTATTTTTATTTAAAGGATAGTATCGGTATAAGTGAGGTTCTTTGCAACCCCAACACTGAAGATGCATCCTAACTATCTCCCTAACTGTCTTGTTCACCAAATTTGTAGGTTTATTGTTGTTCTGAACTGATACACTTTTTTTTCCATTGAATTTGTTTCTCCTAACTGGTGCACTATGTGATGGTTGTCGAGGATGTTTAAATTGTTTCTTCTTAGGATCAAACTTATCCTTGTTTTTATGCTGCCATGATTTTGTATTTTCAGTACTCTATTTAAATTGAGTAAAGCATAGTTTAAAATACCTTATTACTTCATCCATTGTATTTGGATTAAGAAATTCAATTTTGTGTTTATATGCTTGAGGCAAATAGCTCATGAACTGCTGAAATTTTTTCTTTTCTTCTCTGAGGTATCATACATATCTCATTAGATTCACAAATTTAGTGACAAAGTCCTCAATACACATATGTCCTAGTTTGAGATCATGGAACTCCTTATCTTTTTCATCATAGTATTGTTTCATTAGATACTTTTGTTTAAAATATTTCTTCAATAATTTCTAGTTCGAATCACTACTCTTGATCTTCTTAACTATTTTTGTCTCCTGCCACCAAATGGCAGCTCTTCCATTCAGTTGATACAAAGATAACCTGGCCCTCAAGTTTCCTGGATAATTTTATATTTGGAATTATTTACTCATGTTCAGTAGGCAAGCTTTTGCTCCTTCCTTAGACTCACCATCAAAACTGGGTGGTCCGATTTTCTTAAATTCCCCAAGTAATTATTCCTCGTGCCATTTCCTTTTCTTAGTTTTGGGTATATTTTTTTGTAAGGTGCTACTATCATAATTACCCTCACTACTTTCTTAATTTTATATTTATGTTTCATATCAGTCATATTTTTAAGAAGAATGTCATTTATCTCATCTTGTTATTTACTAGCCTTGAGTAGTTTTTCATTGTTTTCCTTAATACTCTTTAATTATTCCTTTATGCTACAAATGGTTTCCAACAGTCCTATAGATTTATCTTGTGGTTTTTCACTGTTTAGTTCTACATACATATGTGGACCACTAGGTGTTGATTTACCAGGTTCCTCATCCATGACACTTTGTTATTCGATTTTGATATGTGCAAAAACACAATTGACGTCAATTCTTTTTCTTTTCACAAGATATATATAAGCAAAACTTATGTTCATTTTGAGCCCATAAATCCATAGTGTTTAAACCATGCACAGATACCATTTTTAATGAAACTAATTCTCAACCAAATTTAAATAAAAATTAAAAAAAACATTGATAAACAGGATCCCATGTTGTTATCATTTAATGTTTATCTTACTTATAGGTGACTAAAGTATATAGTTACGAATATTCTATTTAACATTATTGTCTAATAGTCATGGTGATACCATGAGAGGATAAGGATCCTTGATATTCAAAATCACTTAATGATTCTTATATTGTTTTGAATGCTATCCTTGACGAGATATCATCTTATTAGCAAGTATTACAATTTCTTTGAATTATTTTTTCCTGGTTATGATTTTATTCTTTGATGTCTCCACAAGCTTATATATATATATATATTTCTTTCCCATAGAAACTACCCGCATCTATAAGAGTTTGAATATCCATGCCTTGCACAAAGGTAATCTTCCCACTTTCATCAAGTTATATACATACAATGCAATTTGGTTTCACCTCTTCTATTATATTAAAATAGTCTTACCATGCTTTAAGAATTCCCACTAGGAATTAACCTATAATTAAAGGGAATCGATTACACCCATACTATACCAAAGTGATTCTATAGATCATCTTTGATTAACGAGCTTGTGCTTGTTTGGATATCAAACTTAGGGTTAAAATGGGAACACAACTAATATAGTTTTTTCCATACTCCTATATCATCGTTAATAAAGATACTTGACTTAAATGTGTACTTGATATGCATCTAAATGTGCGTGGACTCGAATTCTACTATAACCAGTGGTCTTGGTTATCTGCGTTGGTAGTGTCAGAAAAGGCCACAACTTGGTGCTAGTTAATAGATCTGAAAGTCCTCCTCACTTCAGTACTCCCATCAATTAATGAAAGTGGGTTACCCAAGCCTTGTTACAGTTCATTGTGTTGGATCATGTTGTCATTGATGCCAATGGTTTGATTGTGGTTTGGCTAATTGATGTAAAGTGAATGATTGATTGATTGATGTCTTGATGTAATATGTATTGACCTTGATGAGAATGGATAGATGAATCAATGAGTTGTCATTGATATGATGCATAGGTTAAGATGGATCAATGAGTTGTCATTAATACATGATGAATATGGATCGATGTGGTTTCCTTGATATATGATGCATAGTTGGATTGATGTAATGGTCTTATCRTGGTTGATAAGGTGCACAAATGGATGAACTCCAAAGTGGTTCCCTTATGGTGAAATCCCTCATGGGAAGACGCTTTACAGTTGAATTATCCTTGAAGTATGATTGGAGGACCCATGCTTGAGTGTGGACTAGTGAGATGAAGAYGAGTGAAGTTGTTGGTGAAACTATCCTAGATGGATAATGCTTGTCATGYCATTTCYGGTGGTATGTGGAATGTCACATAACTCCTCATGGTTTGAGAGTTATGGCCTTATGAAGTTGGAGTACCCTCATATATTGGCTTGAAGCCCCAAAAGGTCAAAGAAATCAAAGAGCTTGCAAAGAAGAAATTATTATTTAAATGATAAAGTAAAGTGACAAAGTCAAGGTGGATTATTTAAATAATAAAGAGAAGTGACAAAATCAAGAAATATTATTTAAATGATAAAGTAAGGTGACCAAATCAAGAAGGAATATTTAAAAGATGAAGTATTAGAGAACTTTCTATTTATGGAAAGTGGTTAAACCTAAAATATGGAAAATAGGTTAAGTGACCTAGAAGATGAAGAGTATAAATAAGAGGCAAGGGTCTCTTGTGAAATGTACTTTTTGGCGAATATCTCTTAAGCATGATTGAATATCTATTCTGAGAGAGAGAGCGCGAGGAGGATCTCATGAACGCATCAAGTTTTTGGCAATGTCTGAGATCTTGATGGAAAAAGTCTTAGAGCTTCAGAAACCCTAGTTTATGAGGCATGTGCTGGCTGTAATGGGCTAGGGCACGTACACATGTGGGTTGTATGAGGACAGGGCATGTACAGTAGATAAAATCATGGATATTTGTGTTTGAGCTGATGATTGGTTATTGAAGACTAGAGAAGGTTCCAGATCTACACTCTATGGGCTCAGATCTACCAGAGACATTTTGGTATGGTGATATTATTGACTTGATGGATATTCTTGTTTGTTTGGTGAATGCTTGAGGCATTCTTGGTATGGCTACTATGATATGGTTTGAGTTGGTGGATGGAGTGAGCAGCACTCTTATGATTCAGTATTGATATGACGGTTATAGTATATTGGTTGTTTAAACATGTTTGAGTAGCATTTATATTGTATGATTGAGAAGCATGAATAAGCTATTGGAGAGATTGGATGTGTTGTGACTAGATGGTGGTTAGTTTGGACAGTAAAAGACAGAAGAGAATGATATTGTAGAGCACAGAAGATATGAGCATGTGAAGCAAAGAAAAAAACTAGTTGCTCAGAAGTATACACATGTTGCATTATATATTGGCCGTGTACATACGCGGGCTGTAGTGATCCAGGGTGTGTACACATGCGAGATGCACTACTGACAGGTCGTGTACCTGTGACAAATTGATATATGTGGAGGATTGTTTCCTCAACTTAGTTGGTGTTGAGGATGTAAGCTGAGTCTTGCATATAGAGTTGGTGCTCTTGTAGAGTTGTACTCTATTTAGTTGTTGTTGATAAACCCCAAGGATTGTAGTCCATAATAAAAAGAAAAATTGTACATACATCTTGTGTTCTTTGAGTTCCTTGTGGTGATGACTTGTTGATGATATACTACTGATATATATTGTTGATATGTGTTCACATCTAACTGGTTATAAATGACAGCAATGAGTAATGAATAAATGTTGAATGCTAACTAATGAGTTTTTTGTCAGAGGTAAGTTTTGGGAAAAAGATCCCCACACACATTCACCCCACCCCCCCAGCCTCTAATTGTGGTAGGTGTGTCCAACAATTGGTATCAGAGAAGGCCTTCACTATAAGCCTTAACAATATTGGAGGAGATACATGTACACACAAATGGACGATGAAGTTCCAATCCTTGATGAGGAAAACTATTCTACTTGGAGAATATAGATGAGAGTACATTTGATGGAAATGGGAATAGGTATTTGGAAGGTAGCCATTGGTGGATCAGTTTCATTAAAGAACAAGTCAAAGTTTTCATCTCAAAGGGAAGGAAAGAAGAATGATGCATTGGTTCTCAAGACCATTCTTAGTGGACTCTCAAGCCCTATCAAAGAGAGCATGGGACAATGCACTTCCACCAAGGATCTGTGGTTAAATCTAGAGGAGACATATCAAAGCAAGAAGGAGAAGGAAGATATTGAAGACCACTCCATCAATATCATTAAAGGTAAAGAATCTCCAAAAACCCTTGATTGTATTATTTCTAAATGTGATCTTGAAAACATTTCAAGTGAAGACAAAGAATCAAGTGATGATAGCACAAAGGAAGATCTTGAAGACATTTCAAATGAAGGCAAAGAATCATGTGTTAATGTTGGAAAAACGAAGATCGTGAAGATATTTCAAATGAAGGTAAAGAACCCTCAAAAACCCTTGATTGCAATGATGATGTTGAATTTTTCTCTACAAGTGAAGAAGAAAATCTAGAAATAGTTTGTGTAGAGATTGATAGTAGTTATCCCATGGAAAGAATAGAAGAATATCTATTACAACTTCAAAAGAAGGTTGAAGATGGGTTATATGAATATAGCAATGATCATTATTATATAGACTATATCTATCTTTTGGATAACACTAAGAATCTTCTTAAGAAGATTCAAAGACACATCTTAAAGTTAAAGGGAATGCTCAAAGAACAAGAAGAGAATAATAAGACTCAATTAGAAGAAAAGGAAGAAGAGATCACAAGTCTAAGGAATGAAAAAGAAGATAAGAAGGTAGATGATGAGATTAGAAAATGTCTTGAAACTATTGTTCATCTTAAGACCCAAATTGAAGAAGCCAAAAGGGTAGAGGAACTATTGAATGATCAAATAAATGAAAAGGAAGAGTCGTGTCATAAATTAGAAGTTGAAGTTGTTGACCTTAGAAAGAAGGTAGAGAAGTCAAACACATTCTTGAATAGCTCACAAATTGTGAATGAGATCTTGGAAAGTCAAAGATCACCATATGATAAATCAGGTCTTGGATACAAAGGAGAAGCTACACATGCTGAAGCAAACATCTCAAAGAAGCATGAGGTAAGTCCATCAAAGGATGAAGACAATCTTGAAAAACAACCATCTACACAAGGCAAAGAAAATTTCAAAAGAAAAAAACAAGGAAGACATCAAGAATCTATATTTGGGACACCAAATCAAAGGTATGAAAGTATTTTTCATGGGCATTGCTATTCATGTAATGAATATGGTCACAAATATTTTGACTGTAGAGCTTATGAAAGGAAATATAATGGAAGATTTTATAACACCATAAGGTGTTGGAGATGTGATCAAGAAGGACACATTGTTGTTCACTGTAACACCATGAGATGCTACAGCTGTAGTGGATTTGGCCACAAATCCTAGGATTGCTAGAACACAAGAAGAAAGTCCACGATGAGGACTTCACATAGCATGGCTAGAAGAAGGAATGAAGTAAGGAAGGGAGACATATTTGAAAATATGGAATCTCAGAGCTCAAGTTCTGAGAAGCAGGGACACCTTCAGAAGTGGGTGAAGAATACTGAGCATCCAGAGCAGAATGGAAGCCTTAAGGGAAGCTATA
>ML779617.1:561833-572815 GCA_009831015.1 Picea engelmannii | reverse complement strand
TTGAACATAGCGTTAGTTTGTCATGCTTTTGGGTTTTGAAAATGGTGAAATACCCTTCATTCGAACTCCCTGTATTTGCTATGATAATATATTAAACTCTTATTTTTAATTGGATAATTTTTTTTACGATTACGACTTGGTAAATGAGATACCCATCTCACATTTATGCTTATGGGTTTTGGTTATTTTATTACCAGAGTCGAGTTTTATGCACCTTGAACCTAGTGATAGGGTGAGGGTTTTATTTTGATGAATGAAATTCCCATTATATTTGATCATTGTTAACTATTGCTAAACGACCTTGTCATTGGAATGGAGTTTCAAAATGAAAACCCTACAATATTTCTAAGTTAAAACTCTAGTAATATTTTAATATATGCATAACCCTTTGGTTTCCTTGGCATCTAGTTGCATTGTATAATACTTTTTTGTATTGTCTGCATAATATTTATTGTAATAATTTTGATGTAGTCTATTGGTTTAACACCATGCTTTGGTTGTCACTGTACATTTCCATATTATATTTTGTATGCATCACTTACTCACTATAAATACAGAGATATATTTATATTTAAGATATACTCTTTTTGTTCTTTATACAACATTCTATGAGAGATAACCATTACATATAGAAAATAAATATAATGTATGCATGTAAAATATACTATACCTTTGTTGTACATAACAATGGATTTTTATACTTCTCCTTGAAAACAATCATAAAATAATAATATCTTGCATGACTAGCATTATGCAATCTATACTATAATTTATTTACTTTTTTGTAGCAATACTTGTAAATAATATTTGCCTTCAAGATAGATATCATTATATTAATGCATCGACACTTCTTGCTACATACAAACCAACAATAGTAATCATACACAAGTATCTCTATTGGTTATGGCCATACATGATATAGATGTTTCTTACTGCAACAAAATCAATAATAAATATAACAATAGATATTTCTTGGACATGCTATAGATATTTCTTTCTGCAATATAATCAATAATAAAAAGAACACATAAATATTTATATTGATTTATGACCAGTACTACATTATATAGTAATTATTCTATGTTGCAACTAATTATTAATGGACAAGAATAAAGAAATAAAAACATATATGAGCCTGCTTTAAGATTCAAGGAACAAACTGAGTAGAAAATATAGTTCCTCCCAACCAACAACCTAAACAACCAAGATTGCTTGTTTCTGTCAACCCTAAGCCTAAATCATTATTCCATAGGGAATGAAAAATGTATAACCATCTCTAGAAATATCACAGTTTGATTCTTTCTCAAAACCCTCAAACTCAAATCCTCCTCACAAGTACTCAATAGTGCCTTGCCTCCTCTATACTTGTATCTTTTATTTTTCACAAAAGAAAAATAACTTGCCTAGGTCTTTTTTCAAGTTAGCCTCATCCCTAACCCTGTGGAATCTTCTTGGCCTAACTTTTTGCTAGATTGTTCCCTCACATACCACATCTTTGGGAGTACGGTTCCACTTGTCCTCGTGGAAAATATTTACTCTAGTGGTTTTTATCCCTTTTCACTCACCCATGGAATAATGATTTACTCTTTCTAATTGGATTCTCTAATTTGTTTGTTTCTTTTTTAATAAAAATAAATTAAAATAATATTTACAAAAATATTCATCTTTAATGTTCATGATGATATAATTTTCACGTAAGTCTTTTTCCAAAAAAAATCACAACATAAACCATCAAAACAAAAATGTTTTAAAAGTTTATAAATGGAGGGATATTACACCATTACATGAGCATGAAGAAGAAATTGAATTGTATTGCAGAAGTTTCAAAGTTACAACAACAACAATAGAATGTGACTGCTAGAATAATTTTCTCCCCCTCATCTCTCAGGAAGCTAAGGTTCTTATACAGTATGTCTAATGTCTAAAATTATACAAAAATACATATGGACAACCATGAGAATCGGGTTGTTCATTCGATTACATTGATTTTGCAAAATTTTGGTGAAGGTCGAGCATGTTCTAACTCAGTAGGAAAACTTATTCCTCTTTTAGTCATCTACTTGGTTCTTGTTGCCTTCCTATGTGAAGACCATTTCCTAACTGTCGGATACAGTCTTGACTTTTTTGCAGTCAGGCTTTGTAATTGGAGTCACAACAATGATGTAATCAGAGTCACAACATGAAGAGTGTGCTTGGAGTTGAAGTAGTTGGATTATACCTAGGATTGAAACGATTACCTAGAGTCGCAGAACGAAGATTTCACTTGGAGTTGCAATAATTGAATTGTACCCAATATTGCAATGGTTACCTGGAGTCACAAAATGAAGAGTGTACTTGGAGTTGGAGTAGTTGAATAGTTCAATGAATTGTAGGAACAAAAAGTGCACTTGGATTTGCAGAGAGAGGTATTGCAGCCACTATGAAGAGTTGCAGCTACTATATTCCTCCCGCGTAGTAGTATAAGTACATGAAAGTAGTGAGTTTCTTTAATAAATATGCAAGAATAGAGTAAAATTGGAAAATGGGGAAAGATTCATACCTTAATGATAAGTAAGGAAAAATTGGATAAGGAAAGTATCAAAAAGGAAGTGATCAATGAAAAATGGTGAACAAAAAGGTATTAGACGGGTGCTTAAAGTATGCCAATTTAGGCACCCGTCATCTCCCCCAGCCCAAAATTTTTACATGTCCCCATGCAACCAACAATCACTCATAGTTAGAGAAATCAGGGTGACCATGGAGGTCACTAACACCACAAAATACCTCTCTTTCTTCCTCCTTTTCACCAGTGTCTTGTTCTGCTAGAACTCCTCTATGTTGTGTTAATTATTGATTTTTTTATATATGATTGGCCTCATCAACTAACATAAAATGTGTAGCCTGAACAACTACTTCCTTTATTTCTTTGAGTTGAGTTGTTTCTTGTGAACTGGTGAAGGGTTCCCCTGCAACAAGATGAATTTTTGTAGGGTAACCTGATTTCTTAAGTTCCCTTTGTTCATCCAGCTCATCCTTCAACATTTTTAGATTGAGTTGTATCGTCCAGTTCTTCATTCTCAACATCTTGTTTTGTTTTACCAAGGATGCATAAATGGGTAAAGCGTGTGGGATGCTTACCTAAGTTTTGCCAATGATTTTTATTTCTGGAGTAGTAGCCTCTATTTTTGGTTCATGTGCATGAGCTAAGTCATCCCCACCAATGTTTCCTACTGGACCATCAAACTCTTCTGCCTTTTTTCCTTTCTTATATGAATCATGTGAGAAGGTGGGTCATTCCCCAAGAGAACCTCCTACTGGTTCTTTTGTAACAGTAAGTGCCTCGGGTTTTTATTTTTCCTTCTCCTTTGGATTGACAATTGTTTCTTCAAGAGTGTGTCGTGCTAATTCAACAAGAGGCATTGGTTCATGTTTGTCTTCATGAGTAGAATTTTCCTTAAATGTGCTTACTATTGTATTAAGGAGAGCTTCTAGTTCCTCTTCTATATTTCCATATTGCTCAAGATTCTATATGCATGACTCTTAAGGTTTGGGAGAGTGTACCTGGTAAATTCTTTATGTTGTATCTCGAGGGACAGTAGGAGCCTCTGTCTATAATGCTTGAGACTTGGTAGAATGTTCTTGAGGAGTTATTTCTATTGTTTCTAGATGAACAATAGAAACCTTTGTCTAGTTTTCCTCCTTTTGTGTTGTACCCTCTTCCTCATGTTCAACCTATTCTCTAGAAGGGATCCCCACTGGTTCTTGTGGGTTAGTGGGGGATTTCACTTCTAACTCTTCTTCATCTAAATATGATGTCAGGATAGCAATAAGTCCTTCTCCGAGAGTTCCTTGGTCTGGTTCTTGTGTGTCATATAATGCCTCGTTGACCTCTAATTTGATACCCTACACTGGTTTTTGTGTGTCAACAAAGAGTTATAGTGCATCTATTTCCTATTTCTCTTCCTGGGTTTGTTCTTTTGGCTCAATAGTTCTTCTCCTTTTTCACTGATTTACAACCATATATCTCGTTTTGTGTTTATTTGGAACAAGAGGTTGTTATTTTTTAAACCCTCTTACTCTCTTTGTAGTGGGTTTTGTGGTGGTTACATCAACATCATTGTCCATACCTTCCTTTGTCGAAGTCGCAGTGGGCTGGTCCCTTTTCCTAGTTGACCTTCTGGATTTATTTGGTGGATGAGTTGTACTAGGTGGGCTTGCCATATCCTTAACACTTTTACCAGGAAGAGGAGTCGCAGTATTTGGGATTATTGTATCCGCGGTACTATTACCTGGCGAATGAGTTGTAGTCGCGGCCTCCTTTCAGTGTGGGAAGTGGAGGTGTTGCGTGTTTGGTTTCCTGAAGAGAAACCACTTCACTCTCGATGAGTATAACAGGTGGTCGAACGATGTTATTCTAGGTGTGGCCTTCCTTGTGTAGTGCATGTTCCATCAAGAGCTTGATAAGGTCGTTGTGTGATATGACCTCTTTTCTCTTTGGATGAGTGCTTCCATCATATGCAGCATCCAAAACAAGAAGTATGGCATGTTAATTGGTTGGTAGTGTCATAGATTATCAAGCAGTCCGATATGTTGAACATAGACAGCTCCATAACAACCGCATATGTGAAATATCGTTGCACAAAAAATGGCCACATCTTCCCAGGGGTGTGGCAGGGATTGGTGTTCAAATATTGTACCCTTCTTCACTAAATCCTCTCCAAGCTCAAGGAATTTCATTAGAAATTTAGTCTACGAATATATTCTAGTGTATCGTCTCTCGCTTGTCCTTGGTAAACTGGTGCCTTCTTCTATTGTTTCTTCAGTTACTTCTATCTCAACACCATCTACCATGGAGTGTTCATCTTTGTGATTCAAGGCAAGTTCTAGAGCTACCTCGTCATCATATCCCTATAGGCATAACACCTATTCCATCCAACCATCCTATTCCAAAATATGTCTAATATTGTCATAGACATCAAGTAATATAAGTTTGGTAGGTTCCCTGCGTATTAATGAACCTCCCATGGTTCCATCTTCCATATAACTTTGTTTTCTTTTGTTTGCAAGGGAGATGCATGTTCATCGGGAAGAGAATTTGGAATTGTGGTAATGGTGGTGGGTATGAAGGTGAAGATCATGGATATATAAATGATGGTGTAAGGTGGTGGTTATGGAGGAATGATAATAGACACATGCCATAAAAACTATTCATTGAAAATTCTTATTGGAACTCATACCTTGTATTTCTTACCTTGAGTGGTTGTATGAGTATGGTGTTGATGGAATTGTGGTGATAGAAGATGAATTCACATAAATGGTCTTAATTGAAATTGCAACATTGGTAGTGCTAGTTTTGTCGACCGAAAGTGTAGTAACGGTGACACTCATGAAGTGAAAGTTGCAAGTAGAGTCGCAACAATGGGATTTGCGGTGATGAAGTTGTACCACTGAGAGTTGAAAAAATGGAAATTACAGCAACTCGTGATGTGATCTCCGTGGTGTAGATGGGAATTTCAATTTCAGTGAAAGGTGTGAGGGGGAAATTGCAGAAAATAAAGTGAAGTTGCAAGGGGTGTTGTTGAAATGTGAGTTGCAACAACTGAGCTGAAACAATGGAAATGAGAGGGGGGGGATTTGGGAAATGAAGCGAGGCTATAAGTGGAATTTTAGCAATGGAAATGAGAGGGAATAGATTTGGGAAACGAAAAAGAGCTGCAAGTGGAGTTGCAACAACAAAAAGGAGAGGCTGGGATTTGGGAAATGAAACAGAGATGCAAGTGGAGTTGCAACAACAAAAATGAGAGGGGAGAGACTTGGGAAATGAAAAATTGTTGCAAGTGAAGTTGCAGTAATGGAAATGGAAGGGAGGTTGAGCAATGGGGATTGAAACAATGGGAATAGTTGCAACAATGGGGTTTGTAGCAACTAGAGTTGCAACAACGAGAATTATAGAAAATGGATTACAACAATGGGAATTGCAACAATAATATTTGTAGCCACATGAGTTGCAACAACATTGTTCTCCCCTGCATATCCTGAAAAAAAAAGTTATTAGAAAAAAAATTAAGGTTTTATTATAATTTGTTGAGAAGGATCTTGACATAACCATCACGAAACCATGAAGTTCCCTTCTTGTTTTTTTTTCATTAGCTAGGCTGGCTTTCAGACTTTTTTTTTAATAAGAAACATAAACTATCCATTCAGGACTCATTCTACCTAAATGAGTTCCAAATCATTGTCGGGCCATCCATTTACAATCCTCCTCAAAAAGGATTCCTTTGATAGGGGTTGGTGATATAAGTGAAGTATATGTCCATTATCCATTAGAGGAATTTTGTCTTCGTCTATGGTACATACTTTGATGGCCCCATTGTCATATACTATATCAATCTCATATGGGATGAGCCATATGGTGCAGAATTTTCCTCTGAATTCCTTGAACCTGGAATCAAATAATAATGCTCAGTCTTCAACTTTGAACTTATTTTTCTTATTAAACTTATCATTCCATATGGCCCTTTGGTGATGTATCATTGTGGATCAATGAATGGAATCTTGTCGTAGCTCATCCAACTCATTAATTTGAAGCAGTCTTTTTTTATGAGCCTCTGATAGGTCCAACCCAAGTTTTATTGTTGTCTTAAGTGTCATGATTTATGTTTAAATGGACAGTAATACTATTTTCCCATAAAATAACTCATAAGGTGTGCATCCTGTAGTAGTTCTTTAGGTGGTTATGTAGGCCCATAAAGCTTCGGGTAGTCTATCGACCCAATCCTTGAGGTGTAGTCTGACATTTTTAGTGATGATGGAATCAAGGATATTATTAGTCCCCTCTACTTGTCCATTTTCCTGTGGGTGATAAGATGTTGTTATTTTATGCTTTATCTTGTAGTTGTCCATCAGGTTTCTGACGAGTCATGATGTGAACTGATCTCCTCCATCGGCCACTATCTCTCATGGTATCCCAAACCTTATAAATATATCTTCATGGAGAAAATATACTATTGCGTGTTCGGTTGTCGTCGGAAGTGCATTTTCATCCATCCATTTTGTAACATAGTCTATGAAGACAAGGATATAGGAGTGTCGATGGGAAGAGGGATTTATTGGTCCCAAAAAATCAATGGCCCATTTGTCAAAAGGTTCTAACACCATCTGTGTGTTGAGGAAAAGGTATGGAAAACCTTACTCAAGCATTTTCAGATCTTTTCAGGCTAAGACAAGATAGTTGGGAATGTTGCCCGGGGTTTATATCCTCAAAAACAATTGCTTAATCCACAAGCATTGAGTACAAAGGATCAAGGTTGTCTTTATGTGTTAAATATAACAGTTTAAAATAAATAAACTTAAACAAAGTTACATGAATGTGTACATAAATTATACAAATGTGTACATGGAGATAAAAGAAAAAGAATGAACCAGAGCATTAAAACACATGTGTGAGACTGAAACAATAATCTGATTTTTCATTTATTTCATTCTAATATACAAAAATGAGCTCTCTCTACAAACCCCTGTGAGGGTAGGTACCAAAATAAAATTTGGAAGTCTTTGATGGGCACCATACAAAAAGACTCTATCAACGAGAAGAAAACTAAAGCTAAAGATTTGGATCATCTTGCCACAAAATGTTGTCACTTGACTCTACAAGATATTTTTTATCAGTCATGAAATTCAATTCATGTACAAACAAAAATACACAGACTGCCAAAGATGAATCATACACCTTTAAAACAAGCTGTTGAAATATGTACTTCAGTTTTTGAATATTGCTACCTTCAATAAGGCTTGGTTATCATCAATAGGATTAAGCTTTCTAGTAAACTCAGAATGAATGAAAGTTGAAAGTATCTCACTAGTATAGAGAAAACCTTATGGATGTAGTTCTCCTTCTATTATCTCCTCCTTGTCTCTTCATCTCATTCAGCTTTTATTCCTTCTCAATAAGTTAGGGTAGTTCAACTACCTTTCTTTAGTTAATTCAAATCAGCTTAACTAATCAGTTGAGACAAGTAATAATAGTATATATAAATAAAAGTCTTAACTAATAATAACTAAATAGGTGGGACCCCTTGTGACTCCCAATTATTTATTTTAATAATCATCAATCAATAAAATATAAAACTCAATCATTTGATTCCAAATATACACTCCTTGTAACTCTCATTTTCATAATTATGATCAAATATTTTAAATATCATAAAAATATAATATGACAATATCCAAAAGTATTATATCCATGATGTCCCCAAAAAACTTCCTAGATATATGCTTGTTGTCCAAAACTTTTTCAAAATAAAAATATTGTCTTTAACATAAAAAAAAATAACATTAGCCAATGTCAAAAACTATATTTACTGTGAGAGACATTTGGCCTCTTTTCACTGTTGTCCCGTTTTGAGGTTTTTGTGGCAGCCTTTGGTTGGTTGGAGCCTTGAGGATGAACTACACTTATAACATGAGAACAATCATCCTTAAGATGAAGGAGAGAATACACAGATTTGGAAGATTCTTTGGATGAGATGGAGTGAGTGGCTATTCCTTTTCCCTTGTCCTGCACAAGCTCGGGGACATTTTTTTTTAATATTTTACTGGCAAGTGATGATTGCACGGGTGAGACGGCATGATCAGCTTGGAAATTTGATTCTTTGGTGGTGGAGGGGGTAATGGAAAAGAAGTAGTGGGCCAACCATGATGATGAAAAATAGGTTGGTGGACAATCTCTTGCCAACTATCATTGGCGGGTGGTTATGGTTGCATTGATACATAAGGAGGGACTAGGATGCCACAAAAGTTTTGATGTGCCTAAAATGGAAGTATTTTAGGTCGGGGTTGGAGGATCCCTTGGCCTACTCGGTTGAAGAACCCAACTTGGAAAATATGGTTCAATTCCTAGGGGTCAACATCAAAATTTATGGAAAACCGAGGCATTCTATGACCCCTTTTCCAATTACCCCTGCCTCAGTTACCTCTACCATTACTGCCTCTGCTGAAAAATATCATCCTGAAGCAATGTTCTAATTAGTTATGAAAACTCTTGACATTCCATGCATCAACCCTGCCTAAATAAAATCAAAGGTTGGCTCTATTATCCTTAATAGAAGAACATGCAATCAATACATTCATCATATTACTCAAATCAATAATTAATTTCTATTGAACAGGGAATGATACGGTTTTTGGGAAGATGAAGGGTTGGAAATGAATGAAAAGTGGTAACATGGACGGGGACCACCAACGGATACTGTTCAAGCAACATAGATGCAAGTTTCATATCAAAAAATACTTCCATTTCCAATTTAAACACCAGTCACTTGCTTCTCCTTTTTATTATTTCTTTTGAAATGTCATTTACAATAACAGAACAGGGAATTAAAATGGATCTAGGAAGATGGTGGGCTTGTAAGGAGCAAAAAATGATATAATGAACGGGAAATGAAATGGACATTGTTCCATTAAATAAAATAACATTTGTTCTTTTAAAATAACATATCCTTAACTGCCAAAAAAAACATTTTAAACTGTAGGCAATCTCAAAGTTAAAGACGCAACAACTTCTATATCAAACCCAAAGCAAAACTCTAGGACTGTCAAACTCAGCTAGTCAATTCCTATTTTTCTTTTTTGAACAACAACACAATTTATACACAGATTGTCCATAATTACAACTATCAACAATCATATATGGAGTGCTTAGAACAGACATGAATAGGCTGAGAAGAAGAAAATGCCATTGAACATTAACATGTACATCAACCAAAATAAATTTATGTACAATGGACTGGTTTGAAACCCTTTATTTTATTAGCTGGTTTATTTTCCTTTTATCTAAAAATCAATTGACTCCAAACATCACCGAGCCAAAACAACTATAATGAATTTCTTCCCACTGTAAAATTTACTTGTTTTATTTGCAGAGATATTTTCGTATGATGGAATATCAATAGAATTATTTTCCATTTGTTAAAATAGACCACATCAAGCGTATAACAAGGCTAAAAAATATTCAAGATATGAGGCTGGTATCTATTTCCAATATGTGCTATGTGATAGGATGGGTTCAAAACCTTGGCGTTCTTTTTATTTTATTCACTATGCATTCTTCAAAATGTCAGAACTCCTGTAGGTAATCAGCCAATGGACCAAGGAGATATGCAAGCATCAAACCTCTCAACTGTCGAGTCAACATATAAGGGTAAAATCATGAAGATGGGTGTCTATTTTGCTTGTTTTATGAGAAAAAAACTATATTTTTACAAGTTATTCAACTTCCAGCATACAAAAGTATTTTTTTATTTAGAATTTCACTTTACAGTAAAAACAAAACTTGTAAATAATTTTGTTATCTTTCCAATGACTATATTTCAAATTTTGTTTATTAAGTTTTGATATGTCAATTTGATAATTTTTTAATAGTATGTTCCTTAAACATGAAAGGAATGATAATGAGTTATTTTTCCCCCAACAATGTATCTATTATTAAACTTTTGTTTTTAACAAACAAAATATAATCTACAGAGACTCTATTTTATTGTGACTATAATTTTGAATCTAACGGATGAATATTATAATTTCTATAATTTTTTTAAGTTGACCAAGCTGAAAACGTTGCATATTTTAAACACAAGTTTTCCCCCACCTTGTATCTATCTTAATTTTTACTTAAAAGTAAAATCTAAAAATACCCTTTTGAAAAGAACAGTTTAAGGATTATGAATATAATTTTTTCTAAAGTTTTCATTGTGTACTTTTAGAGATACGGATATTTCATTTCACCGAATCATAATGTCTATTGAAAATATTACGCAGTGATTTCTTTTTTAAAATTAAATAAAAATAGATAAAAACAATGAAAATGAAAACAAATTATAGGAATTGAATGTAGATTCAATTTTGCAAATGTTGGTGTCAATTTCGAAACCAAATTCTGAGTATTTTCAGGAGTCCGCAACCTCCAAAGTTTAGGGAAGCTTGGGGGAATTCTCTGGTTTTTGGATACA
>ML779617.1:532157-555185 GCA_009831015.1 Picea engelmannii | reverse complement strand
CTCGAGCTGGTTTCGGAGTCCTGGAAGAAGAGTGTGTCGGGATCACCTTTCTTCATTTGGGAAGAGAAACTGAGAAGGCTCAAAGTGGATCTCAAAAACTGGGCAAAGAACCTGCCCTCCCCTTTGCAGGAAAGGAAAAAAGCTCAAAGGGCCCTGGAGAATCACCAACGTCATAAGGAGTCTGCCCCGGTAACCCCAGTGATGTTGAACGACGAGTTGGAGCTACAAAAGAAGCTTCACAAAGCTCTTAGAAGCGAGGAAGAGTTCTGGCGAATAAAGTCAAGAAGTCTCTGGCTCCAAGCAGGAGACAAAAATACTTCCTTCTTCCACAAGTAGGCAGAATCCCAAAGAAATCATAACTCAATCAGAGAGATCCAATTTCAGGGACAAACCTACAAAAAACTTGAGGAGATCAAACTTGCAGCCCACTCCTTCTATAAAAATATGTTTACTGAAGAGCTGGAGGCCCCTACTAGACCGGAGCTCTATCCTCTCACGGTGGTCCCCAAGCTGATAAATGAAGATGACAACTGTTGGCTGACAGCCCCTATCACGACTGAGGAGATCAGCAAAGCTTTCCAAGCTATGAACCCAGATAAGGCCCCCGGGCCTGATGGATTCACGGCTAGTTTCTATATAGCCTGTTGGGATATCATCCAAAAAGATCTAGTCAGAATGGTGAGGAAATCTCAGAACTATAACAAAATTGGAGGGAGCACTAACTCCTCCTTTCTAGCTTTAATCCCCAAAGAGAAAGGTGCCCAAAGCTTTTCAAGATTCCGCCCTATTTCGCTTTGCAATTCGGGGTACAAAATCATCACCAAAGTAATAGCAAACAGAATAAAAAAAGTCCTCCCCAGGATTATCCCGGAGAACCAGGGGGGCTTCATCCAGGGGAGACAAATCCAGGACAATATTATCCTTGTGCAAGAGGCTATCCACTCAAGTTGTCAAAGGAAGGAGAAAGGAATGTTAGTCAAGCTGGATCTGGCGAATGCCTTTGACAGAGTCCGGCTGAATTTCCTTTTTGTTGTGATGCTCAAGATGGGATTTCACCCACATTTGGTTCGCTAGATTAGGGCCTGTATAGCGGGTCCGTGGATCTCCCCACTGGTCAATGGCAGACCGACTGAGTTTTTCCAAGCCTCAAGGGGACTTAGACAGGGTTACCCCCTGTCCCCCCTGCTCTATGCCATTCAAGCGTTTGTGCTAAGCTTTCAGCTGAATAAGAGCATGCAGCAACGCTCCTTAATTGGCCTCTCAATTTCTCCTAGAGTTGAGAGAATTAATCATGCTCAATTTGTCGATGATAAGCTCCTTCTGGGCCAAGTCAACCTGTCCACCGCAAGAGCTCTCAAGAAAGAATTGGATGACTACACTGAAATTTCAGGCAGCGAAATCAGTTTGAGGAAGAGTAAAATTTATGGTTGGAACCGCCCTCCTATAGAAATGATTGGAATCTCCAGGGTGTTGGAAATGGAAGGAGATTCAACCTGGGAGTCCATTAAATATCTAGGAATCCTGCTAGTCAAAGCAGCTCCCAGAAGTAACCTGTGGCTGCCTCTGTTGGACAAGATGAAATCCAGGATCTTGGCCTAGGGAGCAACATGGATGAACAAAGCAGGGAAGTTAATCCTCATAAATTATGTTCTCACCTCTCTTCCTGTCTACCAGGCCTCCATTCTCCTTGCCCCGAGAGGATTTGTGAGAGACTTAGACAGCATCTTGAGAAAATTTCTTTGGGAAGGGGGAAGGAATGAGGGGAAAAAAATGCACCTAGTCAGCTGGGATAAGGTTAAATCCCCTAGGATGGAAGGTGGGCTGCAAATAAGAGATGTGGCCACTCAGAATCTGGCCATGGGAGGTAAAATTCTCTGGAAGATGATAAGAGGTAAAACCACTTGGAGCTCCAAAGCTCTAAGGCTTAAATATTTCTGTGGTCACAAAGAAAGGTGCCTTGATCGCCCCCCCTTGACTAGAAAAGGCTCTCCCATCCTTTCTCTCTGCCTTAAGGCTCTTGATTTGATTACCTCAAAGCTTTTTTGGATCCCAGGGAATGGCAGAAAAATCAAGTTTTGGGAAGACTCTATTTTAGGACAGACCCCTTTAAGTTCTTTGGAAGGGATGGAAAACATCAAGAGTTGGCTCCATTCCTTTAGAAAAGTCACCCTGTGGGACCTTTCAGCTTGGAACCAGGATGGCTCTTGGCTTAAGTGGGATTTGGGGGACTATCCGCAGCACTTAGAAACTGAAGCTCGAACCCTCCTGGATGCTCTTCAAGGGTGCTCCCCCTCCTTGGCCAGGAAGAAGGACAAAAGAGGCTGGGGCTCCACGTCTGGCAGTTACTCTACTGCAGCTGGTTATGCAGCCCTGCAAGCAATCCCTTGGGTACCCCCTGATCCCTCGGTGTGGAGAAATCTTTGGCTTCATCCCTCCCTTCCCAAATTAGATCTCTTCTGCTAGTCCCTTCTGCACAACAGTATCCTTTCTTGGGAAAACCTCTCAAAAAGAGGTTGGGAAGGGACCTCTCGATGCCCTCTCTGTGCTTTTCATGTTGAAACCTTTGTCCACCTCTTTCTCCTCTGTCCCTATGCGCTGGAACTGTGGAATCTCATTCTTGGACAGTTGAATGTACCCCTGGCTTCTTCAGTTACCTCTTTGTTTACCTCCTGGGTCGATCTGGCTCCCTTCTCCTTTACCAAGTTGAACTTGCTAAAGAATTGCTGGATGTGGGTGCCGAAAGTAGTCTGCTGGAAACTGTGGCTGGAGCGAAACAACAGGATCTTCAGGGATATAGCAGGGACGCCGGCCAAAACTGCACTCAAAGTGAAAGTGATTATGGGTGATCTGATAGCCTCAAAGACTAATATCACCAACGAAGTAATCCCTAACAAAGATGAGTATGTCTGGTTCCATGAGCTTGATCCCTCCCTCCTGGACAGAACCAAGCAATTTACCAAACACTATTCCCCTTGGGAAATTAGGCTGGAGGAACAAGATTTCTTAAATTGGAGATCTTCTTTGGAGAAGCATATCCTGCAGGTGGATGGGGCCTCGAAAGGGAATCCAGGTCCCGCGGGAAGTGGAGGGGTCCTACTCGACATCTCAGGGAAAATTGTGCTCAACTTTTCCCGGGGGTTGGGTCTGAACACCAATAATACAGCTGAAATTTTAGCAATCTGGCAGGGGCTGGCTCAGGCCAGAAGGTTATCAATTTCGAATTTGGCTGTCATAGGGGACTCTAGAATCTAGATCCATGCTCTCAATCAGAGGAAGGCTCCCAAAAACGTGGGCTTGGACCATTATTATAGGAAAGTTCTAGTCCAGATAAAAGACTTCGAAGAGGTGAAGTTCTACCACGTACTCAGGCATCTTAATCAGTTGGCAGACCACGAAGCGAATAGAGGCACCTCCCTGGGCAAGGGAGTCATCAGCGTAAATGGAGCTGAAATTTATGAACCTATCCCTTAGAGTCTGGGGAGAAGGAATCGACCAGAGTTCTCCTATCAAAAATTGCAGAAGTCTGAAATTTGCCAGGAAGGAATCCAAAGTGCATGCACGGAGGTATGAGGCAGGTGAGAAAAGTCTTGTGCAGGGACGCGCTAGAATAAGGACAGGGGCGTCAGGACAGTGCTGGAACATATGCTAAAACAGTACTATAACATATGTTGAAACAGTGTTGTAACTTATGTTGAAACACAGTGCTGTAACTTATGCTGAAACACAGTGCTGGAACATATGTTGAAACACAGTGCTGGAACATATGCTGAAACAGGGCTGGAACAGATGTTGAAACACAGTGCTGTAACATATGCTGAAACACAGTGCTGGAATAGATGCTGAAACAGTACTGGAACATATGTTGAAACAGTGTTGTAACCTTGGCTGAAACACAGTGCTGTAACTTATGCTGAAACACAGTGTTGGAACATATGATGAAACAGGGCTGGAGCATATGTTGAAACACAGTGTTGTAACATATGCTGAAACACAGTGCTAAAACATATGCTGAAACACAGTGCTGGAACATAGGTTGAAACAGTACTGGAACATATGCTGAAACAGTGTTGTAACTTATGTTGAAACACAGTGCTGGAATATATGCTGAAACAGTGCTGGAACATATGTTGAAACACCGCGGTAACAAATGCTGAAACAGTGTTGAGACATATGCTGAAACAGTGCTGCGACTTAAGCTGAAACAATGAGTGGAGTTTCGGCATTTAAATTTAATCCAGTTCTATTAGAAGACATTCAGGAACTAGTTATGTTCACAAGACTCTAGATATAGAAGTAGAATGGTTCAGAAAGATAGGCCCGAAGAAATTCGAGGCCATTTGTAATCGGATATGTGGCTAGTCCACCCCATTAATATAATATATAACTGTTTCTGTCAAAAAAAAAAAAACAATAACCAGTCATCCACCCCGACGCAACCATAACCGAATACTTTCAACATGAAGGAGCATTAAAACAAATTCCAATTTGCAATATTCGAAACTCCAACCAATATAATTTGCATAGACATAATACACATCCAACCACCATATCTTTCARAAAGCAAGCACTTTKCATAGGAACTCTAAGAGCCAACACAAATATTATATCCAGAGATAGGCTAGAATGATGAATGGAAGGGTGAGAGTCACCATACCTATGAGGAAAGCGTCGAAAAGAACCAAAGACCACCACTATTCTCCAACGGTTGACCAAAATGGAGGAAAACTAACCATAGCAACCAAATGTGCGACAAGGTGAGGGTGGTGAGCTCGAGGTGGGGCTAAGAATGAAGTGTAGTAAATGCACGTCGCTTCTCCACCCACTCATTAATTTCCATCAAGCATATCTAGGGTTTAATACATCCAAAATTTCGTCATTTTCATTAATCAACATGTCACTTCCACTTTGCAAGATTGAAACAAAACCCCTCTTATCCATAGTTTTTATACCAGCATCAATTATATAATATCTCCCACGTTTCTAACAAGTTCCACTTTGCAAGGAGTATTTGACCTCGAACAATTTCATAAACCATAACTATTTTCCACATAATATAACCAATACCATGAATGCAACATGTTATAACCAAAGTGAGTGTGAGTTGAAATCCAAATTTTAACCATATGCCAAAGCAGATGTATAGAATTTATAACCCAGTTCTTGTCACTTTCTTTTGACTTTTAAATTACCATCCCTTATCATCATTGATTGCATGCGAGAATTTGTTTGAATTCTTGTGTTTTCTCAACTGTAATATGATTCGTAAATTTTTCATGAGTGCAATTCAGAGAAGTGTTTATTTTTCATCATGATCTACAAGGGGGTCCCACCTATCTAGTATATTATTAAGTATATGTATATGAATAAATAGGCATTGCAACCCATTTGCAAGCAAGAGTATTATATTGCGCTTTTGGGAATCGACATTGCGGTTGTAGTGGAATTTCATCTATTTGTACAGGTCTACCCATGCGTTGAAAATTCTCGCACCTCTTCATATACTCTTTAGCGTCTCTGAAAGGTGTGTGCAAACAATACCCCTGATGGAGTGCCTTGTACCAGTCCTTTTATCTGTGAAATGGCCCCCACATGGCCCATCATGGCAAGATTTTTGTATCTCATGGACTTTGTCCTCTCATACACATATTTTGATAATCAAATTAGGCCCGGTGTAGAAGAGGCAGCCATCAATCCATGAAAATAATTCACTTTTCTTGACTATAATTTGTCGATATTTAGGATTCAGATGATGTAGAAGATTTCCTACATCCAAAAAGTTAGCAATGTCTATAAACCAAGGTGAGTTAGTATATACTACAAAGAGATGTTCATTCGGAAAGAAATCTTCTACTGGAGGTTCATTTTTATTAGATATTATTCTAGAAAGAAAGTCGACCACTACATTGTCTTTTCCTGGTTGATCTAGGATGGTAATATCAAATTATTGCAATAAAAGAAACCATCTAGTGACCCTGCCATTGGTGATCATTGTGTTCATTAAATATTTAATAGCAGCATGATCAATGTGAAAAACCATGAAATATTTGGTAATGTAGTTCCTAAACTTGTTTGTTGCATGAATAACAACAAGAAACTCTTTCTTGTTTACCATATAGTTCAATTCTACAAGTGAGAGATTCTTAATTGCATATGGGTGCTTCCCTTGTAGTTGTCCTAGAACGTCTGCAACGGTGGTGTTTGATGCATATATGGAGATGTGGGATGGGAGGGACCAATCAAGTCCTCGTAAGAAAGGGGATTCATATACTTTAATTTTGAATTCATCAATCACATGACGGCATGTCTCTGTCCATACAAAATTAGTGTCTTTGTTAAGTAAAGAAAATAATAAACGAGAAATGCATGAAAAAATTCCAATGAATCTATGGTAATAACTAGCATATCCTAGGAAAATTGGTACCTACTTTTGTGAAGTTGGAGTTGGAAAATTTAATATTACCTTTACTTTTTCCGAATCAGCTTGAATACCTTTTTTTGAGATGTGATGTCCAAGTACGATGCCATCAGTTTCCATCATCAAACATTTTTCATTACTGAGTGTGACATTTGACTCTTTCCACCTTATTAGTGTTTTCTCCAGATTAGCTAATGCCTCATCGAATTCATCCCCATATGTTGTGAAATCATCCATATATATTTCCATGAAATCATGAATTAGATCAAAGAATATAGCTATAAAAACTCATTGAAAGGTGGCGAGGGTGTTACATAACCCAAATGGTAGAACATGGTAGGCGAATGTCCCCCAATGATAGGTGAACATTGTTTTCTCTTGGTCTTCGAGTGTGATTTGGATTTGGTTGTATCCATTGAATCCATCGATGAAAGAAAATTATTTATTCCATGCTAATGTGTCCAGGACTTGGTTGATAAAAGGTATGGGAAGTGGTATTTATATGTTGCTTTATTTATTTCTCTATAGTCGACCCAAATTCTCCATTTACCATTTTTCTTTGGTAACATGACAAGAGGGGAGACCCATTGGATATCAAAAATTGGATAGATGTAATTAGATGTAAGCAATTAATTTAGCTCTTCTTTGACTATTGCCTTCAGTGTCGGGTTCATCCAGCACTAGGGTTGGCAGATGGGTCTAGATCCTTCCTTAATATATATATTTGATGTGTACATACGTCAGGATGGATTCCCTTCATGTCACAATAATCCCAAGCAAAGGCATCACTGTGCTTTTGCATCACTTTAACCAATTGATCATTTTGTTGTTCGGTTAGTCCTTGGTTGATTTTCAATGTTTTCCCTGGGATAATTTCTATGGTTTCTATAAGGGATCCTTGATATTTTCCTAGTGGGGATTCGTATTTGATGGGTGATATGTTTGTTGAGGCTAAGGAAACCTGATTTTTTGGTTTCATAACATGCTTGCGAATATGTGTGTTTCCTGAGGAAGAGGAAGAAGTTATAAAATCATTGATTTCATCATCCATTATTTTATCTCTTATGGATAAGTATTGGTCTATGGAAAGGACTTTATGGGCTTTCTCTTCTTCATCGCTCTCTTCTCCTTCAACCCAAAGTGGTGTCTCTAATTCTATGTTGGGTTTAGAGGGAGGGTAGAGGGTTAATTTTTTTTTGGATTTCTCATGGGAGATGGTCATGTTTCTTGACCTACAACCAATGTAGGCTTCGACAATGGCCAACTAAGTTCATACTATGATTAGAGGATACCTTCCCATAAAGGTTTTGGGTTGTAGGACCATGAATTCAGTGAGATATTCCCACGAATCCATAGATATCACTACATCTTCTAAGATTCCCTCTGGTTTAATGGTTGATCTATCAAAAAGTTGAAGTATAGTGGGGGTTTCCCTAAGGCTTGTAATACCTAAGGATTGCATGGTCTCGCATGTCATAACATTGATGGAAGCCCCAAATTTGATTAATGTGTTACTAATAAGTGTATTTTTTATCTGCACATTAATGACTAGACTGATAGGGTCAAAGTATTTAGCTGTGAGAACTCTTCCCATCATTAAATATGATGGTTTTCCCATGACATGAATGGTTTGGGGATCCTTTCATTTCCTACTGGGTTTTCTCAAACAAAGTTATCATACCACTTTTGAATAAATAGGTACATCTTTAATTGCTTGAAATAATGGTATTTTGACACACACATTTTTTATTTCTCCTAAGAAATCAAACTTAGGTTGTGGAAACGGTTTCTCTCAGTTTAGCCTTTCATGATAGGGTGGGTCTTGAAGTTCAGGGTGGGCATTTTTATCTTTTGAAGTTTCCTGAGATTGTTTTTTTTTTTATTCTTCATTTCATACATCCTCATTCAAATATTTAATGCTAATATGAGGTTGGTCCTTGGTTAGAGTCTTCCCGTATCGGAGGTGAATATCATTTCATTCCAGGGAAGAGATGGAGTAAGTTGGGTAGGTTGCAAGTCCAACAGCTTGCGTTGGTTGGCCTGGCCTTCCATTATTCATGTTAGGTATGGGTTGTGTAGGTAGTTTTGGTCGAGGAGGGGTGGATGTGGATGCCTACAACTAGGGAGGAGGAAGGAGTTGCATGGGTTCTTGTGTCATAGGTTGTTGAGTTCCTCCTATAGTAGGGTTTCTCCATCCATGTTGCCACAACTTGTTTGGAGGAGGAGGAGCTACTCATTATTGTGTTTGCATACCCCACAATTGAGAATCATATTGCATAGAAGGGTTAGTCCAATATGAATTTAAATATTGAGATTGATCTTAGATCATATCTTGAGTCTTGGGCTGTCAGGGTCGCTTCTAAGAGACATAACATAATTATTTTGGTTCTTTAGCTTTATGATAGTTAACTTTTAATCTTGGTAAGGATTAATAGTTATGAGTAGCATGGTCCTTGCTACATATTCCACAAACCTTGATCTGATCCAATATACATTCTCGCCTTGGGTTCTTCATTCTCCATATCAAACAAAAGATAGTCAAAGCTTATTATATCACCTGCCTCGTCTTCTTCATTTGCAGTGTATCCAATTGAGAGATTAGGGAACTAAGTATGTCAGTATTGAAATATTCTAACATGTTCCTGATTTCTACTCTCGTGATTACACTTCCAGTATATTTTCCCATTCTTGCTAGTATATCCCTTGGTCCCTTGCCCATTTTTTATGTACCTATGGAATACTTACATAAAATTTCCAAGACAATGTCATAGTCTAACTGAGAAACATCTCCCTTGCCCATTATGTTGAGGAGATCTATATAATAATCTCGGATTACTCTTAGAAATAACACACGTCATTTCTGAGGAGCCAAATTTCCTTTCTTTTACCTCTAAAGGTTGTAGGTGAACCATCTGACATAATCTTTGAGGCTCTCATATTCATGATGCATCATCTTCAAGACGTCATCTCTTCTTTCTTTATCTTTGCAATAGTCTTGGTACTTGTCTAGGAATTTCTTCATCATTTGGTCCCATGAGAATATGTTATCCTTTTCAAGGACCATAAACCATCGTAGTGCAACGCTCTTAAGTATGGTGGGAAAAAGTTTCTCTTTATGGGTGTTTGTAACATAGTTGTAGCTTCTGCAAAGTACATCAAACTCAAAGAGGAAGGTATCAAGATCTTCTTTAGATAGCCCATGAAAGTTTGGCAAGGTTGAGTGAAGGATGTTCTTCATCTTGGTTTCCTCATCTATTTATTTGATTGGAAATCTTAAAGTCGTTGGTTCCTCCTTAACAATATTGTGTTCCATTTCTTTCCTATGGTTGTCCCTTATTTCTAAAGGTGCCTTAGGAAAAAGGAACTCTCTGGAGTGATATTATTCAGTGATTTTCTCTTCTGAAAGTGGAACCTCTATGTGCAGAGACCCATATACAATATTTCATTCCTGAGGAGATGCTTCAAGCTTCTTCTTGGAAATAAAAATCGTTGTAGGTGATAAGTAATTTGGCTAATTGAGCTCCTTTCCCTCTTTTGATTGACCTACACTGTTATCTTTTCGAGAGTTTTTGGAAGAGATAATAAATCCACCTTGCTAATATATAACCCTTCTCATAGAAAATACTAGAAAAAAATTCTACAAATTGTTGAAAAGAAATCATAGCACTCAATAAAAATCCACACAACTTACTCAACAACTACTTCTTTTGACAATTCCCCGACAATGGAACCAAAAATGATGGAATTTTCAATTACTTTCTAATTAATTAGCAAGAAAACGAAGATCGGTACATTTAATTATCAATTCAAGGTCATATCTTACTTATGAACTATCATGCACCATATATGCAAGAGTAGTGTTGTTTTTGCTAGAGGGTTGTAGTACTTTTAATGTCACAAGTCAAGGGTTAAAGATACTTAATTAAGTCACCAAACTAGTTTATTTCATAATTTGATATCACCCTTGTGTGAAAGATAATTTACACTTGCGGAATTGAAATCACACTTGCAGAAAGTAAATCACACTTGTGGAAATTAAAATCACACTTGCAGGAACTAAAATCACACTTGCAGAAATTGAAATCACACTTGTAGAAATTGAAATCACACTTGTGGAAATTGAAATCACACTTGTGGAAATTAAAATATATGCTATGATTTACCGGTGACTTTCTCAAGTATAATGAAGATCTTGTTTTGTTGTAACAATTACATGTACGCACATTAACTGACAATCCAATATAATAACAATTCAACTTGTTGAAGACTAAAGTTGTGATCAATTAAAATAAACAAACTAAAGTGCAGTTGCAAGCAAAGTTACAACAATGTGACTTGTAGCAACGAAGTTGCATCATGAAAGAAATAGCAATCACGTGATTTGCAATAAAGCGAGTTGTAGCAACCCGAGTCCTAACATGACTGAAACTACAACAATGCAAATTGTGGTGACTAGAACAATAGTAGTGTCTACAGTTATGAACTCATAGAAGTGTAATTAACTTTTAATTGTGGTTTAGAATCACGGAACTCCAATCAAGAAATTAAACATTAATCACACATGAATTTTAATTGTTGTTCTATGAAATCTATAATTGCAACAAACTACGGAATGAAATAGCAGTTGAAGCAAATAAACAGAATTGAAATATTTAAATCCTACACTAATATATAGGTAGTACCTGAATAAGGAGGGGGGCCTACCCCCTTAGTCAAGGTACTAAGCTATGAAATCGAAATTGCATGATCATTCAACACACCATTACTTGAGCATGAAGAAGAAACATAATTGTATTACAGAAGTCTGAAAGTTACAACAACAACAGAATGTGACTACTAGAATAATCTCTTCCCCCTCAACTCTAGGGAAGTTGAGGTTCTTATATAGTATGTCTAATGTCTAAAATTATATAAAGAGACAGATGGAAATCCATGAGAATCTAGATGTTCATCAGGTTACATTGATTTTTCCAAATTTTAGTGAAGATCGGGCGTGTACTGAATCGATAGGAAAATTGATTTCTATTTTAGTCATCTACGTGTCTCTTGTCACCTTCCTATGTGAAGACCATTTCCCAACTATTGGCTACAGCATTGAGTGTTGTGTTGGTTGGCCTTGTAATTGGAGTTGCAACAATGGTGTACTTAGAGTCGCAGCATGAAGAGTGTGCTTGGGGTTGTGGTAGTTGGATTATACTTGGGATTGCAATGGTTACCTAGAGTCGTAGTACGAAGAGTGCACTTGGATTTGAAGCATTTGAATTGTACCCTGGATTGCAATGGTCACCTGGAGTCACAGCATGAAGAGTGCACTTGGAGTTGTAGCAATTGAATTGTGCCCAAAATTGCAGCAACAAAAAGTGCACTTGGAGTTGCAGTAGAGAGGTATTGCAACCACTATGAGGAGTTTCACCTACTATATTCCTCTTGTGTAGCAGTATTAGTACATGAAAAAGAAATATGCAGGAATAGCGTAAAAATGGCATTTGGGGAAATATGCATACCTTAATGATAAGTAAGGAAAAAATGGATAAGGAAAGTATCAAAAAGGAAGTGATCAATGGAAAATGGTGAACAAAAAGGTATTAGATGGGTGCTAAAATTATGCCAATTTAGGCACCCTTCACGATGTTCTAGATTTAGTATTCTAAGTGTTGTGGGACCTAACTCAGTGACTTCCATACTTTCAATATTTTATGCTAGTCACAGGTCAGGAAAACCTGCCTCCACTAGCTATAGATTCTCATCTAATTCCATAACTATAAGGATTGCATCCACTTATATATCTAAACAATTTTTGTCTTCTAACTCAGATAGGGTCAATGCTCCATCGACTTATCATTCCTCTGTATATTCTTATCTTGTGAATCAATGAGGGCCTACAACATCACATATTTTAGATCTCCTTTTCTTCCTTTTGTCCTATTCAATTTTTTGTAGGTAAACCATGTGTTTGTATTGCTAAATTCTTCTTGCAATTGTCTTCTTTGTTTCTTCCTCTATTTTTTATTCTCTTTATCTCCCAGACGATGCTTGTTTCTTCCCTTTCCTTGGCATGCTTGCAGTATCTTCTAGTTTTCTTCTTCTTCGGTGTGAGTCATCTAGGGTTTTTATTCTTCTTGAGGCATCTCACCAGTGGCTACCCCCCCATTTTCGACCTTGGGTTACTCTCAGTCAATGAGGATGATCCTTGTATTCATCTTTATTTTCTCAGTTAGTATTTCCACTCCTCCTATTTATTTTTCTAGTAAGATGTACTTGCTAGGTGTATTCAAAGGAGGTCGTGCTTTGACGATGTGGTTGATTCCTTTTTCGATGAGGAAATTATGCAACAAATTCAACACTATGAAAAGGAAACTATCATTCATATTGTTCTAAAATATTCTCTTAATGTCATATAATAGTGTGTGTTCTTCAACTACTTACTCCTCATACAAGTCCTCGACAATTTTCTCAAACCATTCATACATGTTAGTTTGAATATAGTTGATTATCTTAGATGACAACTCTTTTTATTTCAGTTGATTACTCATGTGCAACATTATTGATAAATTTATTTATCTCCTCTAGATTTCTTCTAGAAATATTTCATGAGTCTCTATGAAAAATTGTGCCCTTTCTTGTGCAATTGTTAGTCAATTCCTCCTGGCATATTTTTTCAAGCAGTTTTCCAATTTCCTTTTCCACTACTCATGAATCTCCTTGACTCTTAGCATATATGCATTCACAAAACTAATATACATTCCTAGATCATGTACTATTGGAAATGGAACCAATGTTGTAATCTAAGGGATTACATAGTAAGTAGTTTCTAGTAGTGCARTCATACAACCATAATWYACAACACAATAATATATGTGCATGCATGCATAGAAGGAGGAATAGAAGAAAGTAATGGTGGAACCAACAACAAGTAGTCTTTAAAAATATATGAGCATAAAAAAAAAAMCCTTTACATTGTATATCCATRTATATTTATACATTTGCATCARAATAAGGTAGTTACAACTACCATAACTACCTTGGTTGGTCGACCAACCCAAATACTAGTCAATTACACTTCTTGGTCAACTTACTCTTTACAATGTTTGACCATTTGGCCTAGTCAATTAGTCGRCTAGGCCCTATAACAAAACCAATTGTTGCCACGAATGTTAGACCCTAGGTTTAGTGCACAAGCCAACAATAATATATTAAAATCAACATTTTCARTACCCCAAAAGAGGTAAGGTCACACCCAAGATGCTAACAAAATTACAAACATGGATATAAAACATGAAAGAAAACATAATACCATCTAAGCACACATATCATAGTAAACATCCATAGACAAGATGAAAATCATAACCTTAGATGGGGGAACCACATTATATACAATTCTAGTAGATTCAATAAGATAAGTCATACATTCTCCTTGTAAAACCTACAATTCCCTTGAGAAGATTTGAACTCAAATCTCTTCTTCCTCTATACATGCATTCATTTTGAACTCAAGCTAACCCTATAACCCTTGATTACATGCCTTTATATAAACTCATGAAGTTGTTACATTTGGTCCAAAATAGTTATGACTATCTACAACTATCCTCAATCAAACACTTTGAAATGTAGATGCACTAGTCTAGAGGGCATGATAACATGGAGTGTGAAAATAAACCCAAAATTGTGAAAAATAGGGTGTCAACAAACCCTTCATATATGGGTTTATTTGTTAAAAACATAAGAGGGTTATCATGAATCCTAGCATCATCATCCATGGGTGTATCCTCATCCACAAGTGTAAAGGTTTCATGAATAAAAATATTGATCTCATCATTCACTTGTATATCATTATCATTCTCTTCCATTATATTTGGTCCTCCCCAAGGTTATAATTGGTAGGAATATTATTGACTTCATTTCCAACATTGAACCCAATATTGTTTTTGAGAACCCCATCTGGCATGTTGATCTTGTAATTAAAAGCATAGAAATATGATTATCACATTGTATGTGCATGCGCACGTGCGCACACATACACCCACACACACAATCTTTGAAAAAACAAATGGAAAAAAAATTGTGTGGATCATATTACCACCAGATAATATGCATTCCCCCCAATATATGTCCATGTTTTCGACATTGTTTTTTAGCTACCAATATCAAAATTCTTCATGTCTTCAAGCAGTTGCATTTTTTGCATGGAAAATAACATTTGTAGTTAGTATGTTTCCGAGGTTTGACTAGACTAGGGCTTCAACAAGTGTTGTAGTGTTCAAAATCATTATATTCATCAAAATTTATATCACGAATCTCATCCCTAACTCTTTTTAGAATTTCCTTGGTGTTTCTCTAGCTTTCCCGTGCATTGACATCACATCTATTGGACATTTATTAAATAGGATTTAAGAGTGATTGTGATTTCACCATGTAGTAGAGGTACAAAATATTCCCTTTTTAAAATAAAATTATTGTCATTACCGAATATTTTTTTTCAACTTAAGTACTATGTTTCTAATATTAACTTTCGTAATAACATATTTACAAGCATTCTATAAAAAAAAATCTAGGATAACATTGTTTTGTTGATGTATAATTGAGAAATATCTCACAAACCTAGCTATGATCATAACAACCCTAACCTTTGAATGGAGAATAATCAAAATAATGTTTATATGTCAATCTATTGATGCTTAAACATGCATATATCGACACTAAATGGATAAAATGAAATTTACACAAGACATTTAGGTAATGATGATTACAAAGGTAAAGTCAAATCTACTAACCCATCATGATAATAGGACATTTATAAACATTTATATATTGATGTTTATCACAAAAATCTAAGATTTTTGTTTTAAATTGCAGCCACTTTTGATACCAAAATAACACAAAGGTTTTTTTTTTTTAATTAATCTCATCATAAATGTCATTTTCTAACCCCAAATGTACTAGTGTGGGTATTCTTCATTTGCATCCATCCTCAACCCTTCTTCCATTTCCTTGTCCTAATCCTTTTGCTCTTTTTGGGTTTTATACTTGATGGTCTTCTATCTTCCTTTACTTAGGATCTATTTTGGGGGACTTGTTTTCCTCCTTCTCTTGGTCGCCTCCTTGGGTAATCCTGGCATTTAGGTCTTGCAACTTCTCATGTAATGAAATCAGGTGGTTGTGGATGGGTCTTTTCCATCACATTGGTCTCTTCTATCATAGATTGAATTTTATTTTCATTTTCTTAAGAAGGTTTCGACACTTCCTATGAGGGTTTTATATTGGGTTTGCATTTTCAATGAAATTTTATGAATCCATCCTTGTTTTCTTCTTCCACTTATTTTTCTTATGTTGATGTTGGATTGAGGGGAAAATCTCTAAAGAGGTGACCTTATTCATTGAATTTTCAACATCTAAAAGGTACATATTCATAGTTGAGGGTTTGGACCCATTCGACATATTGTAAGTTGATGCAAGTTGAGTCTATTAGATCACTAGAAACATTCATGTATACACATATGTATGTATAAGAAGTGTGCATACTTTTTTCGTGACTTTTAAGGTCTTGATGAAGATGCATGTTATGTTTCTAATCCTTGCTAGGGTTTCTTCCTCCAAGTATTCTTGCAGGAGTGAGTACATATGAATCCAAATTGGTGCCTATGTGAAATTGTGTTTTCCTAGGTTGAACTATTATGTCCAATACTTAAGGTGGAGACTAGAAAAGTTGAAGAAGTAGGGTCTCTCTTTGAATACTCTTTCACAGTCCTTCGTGCTATTGAATATGGTGCTCACCCACTAGGTTAGATTTTTCTTTAAAATCTATATCCCCGTAAATTTATTAATAACAACATAATCCTTCATGTATTGTATGTAGTAATTCTTAACTTTTCTTGAGGTAACCTCATAGTGAAGATTTAAACCATTTTTATGGACATCCTCCCTTTAGTCTAATTTCTATATTTCAAACTTTAATTAACCCCTCTCCATTCCATTGCCTTTTCCTTCCATTCCTATGTCTTTGAAAGATGTTAAGAGGGCTTGCCACACTCTTGGAAACCATGGCTTTTCTTATCAAACTCTAATGTCTCCAACCATAAAAGATATCGAACCCCTCATTCATTCAAACTCTTATCCCCTTAAAAAATTATTTCGATCACATCGCCTTAGACCTTTCCCTATACCTATCTTGTGTTTACTATTACAACTATAGATGCAAAATATATAATGTCGAGCATGGGATAAATAATCTTCTACATAGTGGAGTGGGTCCCAAATCAATTCATTCACCTCCATTGTCCAAATGGAATGATTAAGCCCATATTCATGCATGCCACTATTGACATAGTTAAATAACATTACAAGCATTGTTATGGATGTGTATAAATATATTCTCATGAAGATAAAGTTGATGATGTCACTATGTCGGCCCTCAAAACTAAGTCAAGTCTACAAATTAATGTGTCGTAGTTCCATTTACACTATGAATACCCCTTGGAATTCTTGGTATTATCGATTTGTTTGAGCATGGACCCTTTTCTGGAATTTTTGGTATTATCGATTTGTTTGAGCATGGACCCCTTTCTGGAATTTTTGTGACCGTACTATTTTCTATGGTTCAACCTATTTCCTTGTCCTATCAAAATTGCTTTTTAGACTTGAAAGACCTTCCCAGTACCAAGTCCTTATCTTATCCTTATGGATCCTATACAACTTTTGAAAATGTCATCAATATTTTAGCATTCAAAGATTTAGTTTTAAATATGTATTTGTGGTGTCAAATCCGACTATGACTATGGATATTGAATACTAAGCAATGGTAAGAAATAAACAATTATTAAGAGATGCCTCCTCTCCCCCAAAATATCTATATTTTATCTTATTGGAATATCGTATGAAATAAGTATGCAAGCTAAAAGCTAAGCATAGTGGGGAATCCAAAAGATGGTTAGTGCTCTAAAAGGTGTATATGAAGATAACAATATTGTTAGTGCTCTAAAAAGTGTATATAAAGCTAAATTATGGAAATCTTAAAAATGTTTTTGAAGTGTCTTTCTATGTCTCCTTAGTGGATATCTCAAAATTAAATAGATGAATGAAGAGAAAAAAAAAAGGAGGGAGAACGAAAGTAAGAGAGTGATGCATATCAGGGATAAAAAGTATTTAATATTATTTAATATTATAAAAAAATATTTTATCAAATTAATTTTATAAGTTTATAAATATTTTATAATTATTTATAAAAAATTTATAATTGAGAATTTGGTTTTTATTGATTAATTTGTATTTTCAATTATGAAATTATAAAAAAATTGTTAATTAAAATTATAGTTGATTTTTTCATAGTTGATTTATGATATTATTGATTTTTTAAATGAGTTATTTAAAAATAATAATGAACATATTTATTTTTTAAAATATATTTATTTTCATTCTTTATTATTTCTTTATTATTGTGTTAAAATTTTAAGAGTATGCATAAATAGTTAAAAATATATGTATTGAAATTGAAATATGTAAAGTATGTATATTTTCATTAATAATTAAGTGGTTAGTGAAAAAAATAACTATTATTTTTTAAATAATATTTTTTTATATTTTAATTTAACATATAATTAAATTATAATTTTGAATTAAATTATTATTATTATTAAAAAAATAATATTACATTATATTTATAATTAATATTAATAATAAAAATATTTTATTATATAATATTATTATAATAATAGTTGATATTTATTAACTTAAATATTATATTATTTTCATACTTATTAATATTAATAATAGTAGGATGATGATTAATGTTTATTTATTCAATTGGTTTATCAAACTTTAAAAAGGTAAGGAATTATTTAGGATTTTTTAGAATTTTATTTATGTGTCCCAAATTCCTATCTATCCCTAATAATAGCTTTACAGTTTTTTATCATTGCTCATTTCCCTTCCTTCCTCGCTTATTTTACCTTTTGAACTTCCTTCCTTAATTAAACTTGGTCTTCTGGAATTAGGTCTTCATTTATAAACATTCCGACCCTTTTAAGCTTGGAGATTTATTGAGTATGTCATATTTATGGTCATTACAACTTACTTCGACACATATCAACCTATCTTTATGTTCCATTATTTTTCCTAGCTTCTTTGCTTTTATGATGTAAGTTGTTTCAATTTGTGATTTATTTTTTAGTTCTTCTTTTACTATTGCTAGGGTGTCCACATCTTGTTGTTCTTTTATACCAAAAATTATGAGGTTCAAGGCTCTTTTGCTACGCTCATGATCCAACTAGATTAACTTATTCATTTCCTCTTTGATGGGTTTGATATCCAAATTATTTTCCAAACTAATTAGGGTCAAATTATTAGTTAGCTTTTCTTTTAGCTCTTTGATCATATCTCTCATGTTGAGATTTGCTTCAACCTCTCTTTTTTGGGTTGATTGTTTTTTTTTTTTCATTTATTACATTCTAGCCTCCATTTTTTACAACTAAGTCTTGAACCCAACTATTATATTATCTATCTATATTTGAATATTATTTTTTAACAATTTAAATTTGATTTCATGTATTACCTTTTAACTCTATTTGGAGTTTAGCTTCTCTCTACTCTCTTTTTCTTTAATAATTTTATATATTCATAAAAACTCTAACTTAAATATTATATTATTTTATATAGTAATATAAATAATAATATACTCTGTCCATGCATGTAAGAAAATAAAAAGTAGATTGTAACAAACTCCCATTGGACTTGGAGCCTAATCGATTAAGAGTGGATCAAAGTAAAATTTGATTGAAATGCCATAAGTAACCCAATGGAAGTACAATAATAATATTGTTTTTACCTTGAAACCACTTTCACCAATCGAATAGAAGTCAAGGAAATTAACGTAGAATTTAAAGTAGCCTTATAGGGAAAGTACAAAGGGATTGTAAGAAACATTAATGGAAAATGAAAGTACAATAAGAGAAAATGCTAATAATTAATGATGAAGGAATTAATCATAATTAATAATATTTTATTTTGTATTTTAAAATAAGAGTTGTATAGTTACAATATTGTATTAAGAAATTGATTAAATTAGTTATATGGTGTAATTGAAAATAATAAAATATGATAAAGGTAAGGTTTATCATTATTTATATTTTCATAATTTTAAGTAGTGTTGAAGTTTGATGTTCATTTTTATCATTTAAAAAAAAAATTATATAAAGATTTATGATGTTCAATATTTTTATCACTTTTTTATTTACATTTATAGGTTAAAAGAATTTTAAGAAGAAGAATAAAGTGATGCTTAAATTAATAATAAATAAATAAAATATACTTTGATTTAATTAAATTAGATTCATGTAACTTGATGATGATGTAAGTTGTACAAAGTTTCAATATTATATTGGTCAATTGTTAATAGCATTTGGACTTAACATTGTTTAAAGATTAATCATTTAACATTTACAATTTGAAAAAACTTAACTAAAAAAATATTTAAAAAGATTTTAATTTCTCAACATTAATCAAATCATTCATTGAAAACAAAATTCATAAAAAATTATTTTGAAATAATTTTTTCTATATATATCCATGATTTTTTTTTTTTCTTATTCATATTTAATATTGTAGTTATCCATTTACAAAAGTTATTATCAAATGCGTTGAACTTTGATCTAATAATACATGCTTAGATGTGGTCTTTGTTGATATTATGGTAGCTGCAAGAGGTATTAACCTCTACGTGTAACCTTTGACAAGACTAGAATATTCCAGGAAGCAAGAGAAACCCTAAACATATGTGTAGAAACCCTGGAAGACATGCCGACTCAATAAAAGAATAAATATTTAAGTGTTAACCTTTAAAAGAAGAAGTCGGTCTGGGTAGGTGACAAAGAGCACTATAAATAAGAGGGCACTAGAGCTCATTTGTCATTCACACTCTCACAACTGCATAAGACTAGTGGTGCACAAGTTTGGAGAGGGAGTGCAACTACAACTACTGCAACTGGGATTTTGGATTTTGGTTATGGTTTTGATCCAGGTGGATATTGGTGGCCACCCACCTATTCCAACTGGCTCCTCTTGACAATTTTTAGTTCAGCACGTTCTTTTGTACTTCTTTGTAATTGTGGGTTCTACACTTCTAGGGATGTCTGAAGCCCTACACATCTTCCAGGTGGATACTGGTGGCCTCCCACCTAATCCAACTAGCTTATTTTGTATGTTTTCATGTCAGCACATCTTGTTGTACTTCCAGGGCCGTTTTGGGGCCCTAAACATTGTTTTTTTGGCTCGCCACAGTCAAACTATTTATATAACATAGTCATATTTTGACGGCATAATGTGTATTTCTCTAAAATACCTTTCCAACAGGCTATCATGTGCCTAAAACAGAGGTCGTATGCAAAAGTTACGACCCCGGGAAGTTGCAGTACCAACTTACCCATAGGAGCCCACATAACATTTGGTGTTTCATCTCCTAGGGTTAGGCTTTTGGATGTATAGGGTTTTGGAATTCATGAGTAATATCAAAAAGGCCTCTGGAGCCTCATTATAATCATTATGCTCAGATGGATGCGCGTAGCAGCCACATCTCTTCTCAGAGATAACCACCACCATTTGAGCAAGTGTTTCAATTATGCAATTTTACAGTTTCATCCTATTTCATTTATTCAATAGAAGATATTGTTCACCAGATATCTGTGTTGTTCTTCATATCTCTATGTTTATTGTATTGAGTCTGTTAATTAGTTCATTCCGCTCCTAAATCCGGATCAATGGTATCAGAGCGGTCTACTCTTCATTTATTTTTCTTTGTGCATGTCCTCGGCAAGATCTGGGTACAAGAAGTTGGGACTCGAACCAATCGAGTCATTGCAAGATTGGTCACATCGATCCCGACAACAACCCATGGGGGACGAAAAGAAAGATGATGGAGCAGGAGATCCTTTTAAAATGTTGCTCGAGGAAGCCCTCGCGCGACAAAAGAATGAAATGATGGAAACCTTTACGCGGATCCTTCGATGGCTTCCCACAAGAGAAGCATCTTCATCAAGGGGTCATGCAACTCCCTTCAAGGTACAAGTAAATTTTGATATTCCATTATTTGAAGGACTGATAGATGCGAATGTTGTAGATAAATGGTTGAATCTGCTCGAAGGGTATTTTTAGGTCCACAATTTTTTCGATAGGGAAAATATTACTTTTGCACTCCTCAAGGCCATCCCCCATGTTAAGGACTGGTGGGATACTTACTCTAAGAAAAGGGCCATAGAGGAATCTGCAATATTTGTGGTTTCCCCTACATGGGATTCCTTCCGAGATGACATTAAAGAACAATACTACCCCGTTGGAAGTTACGATGACCAATACACTTGATGGACCACCCTGTGTCAAGAAAGGGACCAGACAGTACAAGATTTCACCAATATTTTCCATACCCTATGCACCAAATTGGGCATCAAATACTTTGAGAGACATTTGGTGCTCAAATACCGCGGTTGTTTGCATAGATACATTCAAACATAAATGGAGTTTCTGGACATCGCCTCATTGGGTACGGCTTATAGATATGTTTTCAAGATCGAGCAGAAATTTAAGCAGAAGAGGCGAGAGTTTGGATCTACAAAACCCTCACAGCCAAAGCAGGGGAAAGGTGGCCCCAACCCACACTGTTAGAAAAACAGGACCGTGGAGCAATAAAATAAAACAAATGCGGAAACAAAACATAGAAGATACACAATACAATAGAGACACAGATTTACGTGGTTCACCCAATGTGGGCTACGTCCACCAAAGAAATTGCCAGGTCCTTCCTTTATTATTATCCAGCATATGAAGGGATACAACCTACATCAAACCCGTTGTAACTTCCTCTTTTTTCTCTCACAGTCTCCTATCTCATAATACAATATTCACTATCAACCATAGCCGCAATACATTTCCCTCATAAAAGAGGGTTACCATCTAGGGAAAAAAACCCTAACATAATCTCTATCGTTATATCTGCGACCTTATAATGAACGGTCCAGATTTACAATGAAATTACAATATACATTTACAAGGCAATTTTTTCTTCAGGGGCTTTTCCCTCGAACCCCCACTGGGGGCCTACTTGCCCCCAGACCCCCCAGCCGGGGCCCCCCCAGACCCCACAGAGGGGGTACCCCCCCTCTGCACTCCCCCGCGTGGAAGAGTGTACATACTTCATGGGGTATAAACACAGTTGAAAGCAAGGACCTCTGAATCAGGAAGATAATAAGGCTCCACAACCAACAATCTCCCACTTGGAGACTGGTCTCAACAACTCCACCGCTGTTGTATATGTTGGACTATGAACCTTCTTGGACCTGGAAAATTTCTCATCTTCATCTTCATTCTTGAAGACCAACTGAAACTGAGCAGGAACTCAGTTTCTCCTTGGTTACTCCCTTTGTTAACATGTCTACAGGATTCTAGCTAGTGTGTATCTTTTCCAACTTCAAATGTCCATCTTCCAAGGTGGATCGTATGAAGTGGTACCTCAATTGTATATGCTTAGTCTTCGAATGGAAGGCTAAGTTCTTTGCAAGGTGAATGGCACTCTGACTGTCACAGTACAACCTGTTGTTCTCCTGCTTCTTTCCCAATTCCTCCATAAACCTTTG
>ML779617.1:515349-532057 GCA_009831015.1 Picea engelmannii | reverse complement strand
ATTTACGTGGTTCACCCAGTGTGGGCTACGTCCACCAGAGAAATTGTCAAGTCCTTCCTTTATTATTATCCAGCATATGAAGGGATACAACCTACAACAAACCCATTGTAACTTCCTCTTCTTTCTCTCACAGTCTCCTATCTCAAAATACAATATTCACCATCAACTATAGCCGCAATACATTTCTCTCATAAAAGAGGGTTTCCATCTAGGGTAAAAAACCCTAACATAATCTCTACCGTTAGATCTGCGACCTTATAATGAACGGTCCATATTTACAATGAAATTACAATATACATTTACAAGGCAATTTTTCCTTCGGGGGCTTCGCCCCTAAACCCCCACTGGGGGCCCGCTTGCCCCTAGACCCCCCAGCCAGGGGGATAGCCCCCCCGAACCCTATAGAGGGGGTACCCCCCCTCTGCACTCCCCTGCATGGAAGAGTGTACATACTTCTGGGGTGTAAATACTTCATGGGGTATAAACACGGCTGAAAGCAAGGACCTCTGAATCAGGAAGATAATCAGGCTCCACAACCAACACGCACGGCAAGGGAAATAGAAAATATGGCCACTCTCAGGACAACCAGTCCAAGCCAAAACACAAGAAGGCTAATGAAAAGATGAAGAAGGACACGGGAAAATGGTGTGAATACCATAAAATCCCTTGGCACAACACTAAAGAATGTCACTCCAAGAAGTCACTTGTGGCTGAGCTGAAGGTGTCTAAGTCCGAGGTCGATTATGACTCCAAATCAAATCCAGAAGGAGGGAAGCAGATTATCTATGTTGAACCCAGTGCCATTGTCACTACTACCAAAGTCCATCCAAGAGAACCAGAAGAACTAGAGGAAGGGGAATTCCTTTTTCACTCACAGATGTGGGTAAAGGGGGCTCCACTTCATTTCATTGTCGATAGTGACAATCAGAAGAACCTGATCTCAACAGAGGTCGTCAAGTGATTGGACCTGCTGACAACACCACACCCGCAGCCCTACACCATCGACTATCTTCACCAAGGAAGAGATATTTGTGTCATCCAATAGTGTTGTCTTCCCTACGGCATCAAGCCTTTCAAAGACGAAGTATTGTGTGATATTTATCCCCTTGAAGTTCGTGATGTTATTTTAGGACAACCATATTTGTGGAAGCGCCATGTTGTGTATGAGTCTAGACCCCGCAGTGTTATTATTACTTTGGGTAGACAATTGTACAAGATACTAGAGGTAGCGCCACCTACTGCTATTTCTTTAATCTCTACTAAGCAATGCAGTAAGGTCATTTCACATACTGGGAATTTCGTCTTCTTTGTGATCCATGCTCACAGTAAGAAGAAGGTTTCCGCCACATCGGTGGCCTCTACACAGAGCCTCTCTTTGTAGCAGAATCAAGTGGACGAGATCGTGGAAGAGTACATAGACATCTTCTCCTCACCCATAGGGGTGATGCACTGCCAAGTCAAGCATCCAATTAATTTGACCCCCGATGCACCTCTGCCTAATGGACCAGTATATCATCGCTTGTTGATGGAAAATGATGAAATCAAGCATCAGATTCAGTAGCTTCTTCAAAAGGGGCACATCAGACCCAACTCCTCCCCTTGTGGAAGCTCGATTGTACTAGTGCGAAAGAAGGGCGGGACTTGGCGACTCTGCATTTATTACAGAGCATTAAACAAAATCACCGTCAAGAACTAGTACCCAATTCCCAGGATTGATGACCTTCTTGACCAATTCAAGGGGGAAAAAAATTTCAGCAAGATTGACCTAAAGTCTTGCTACCACCAGGTTCCCATCGAACCAACTGATGTATGGAAGACAACTTCCAAATCTAAACATGGTCTCTTAGAATGGTTGGTCATGCCCTTTGGCTTAACAAATGAACCAACCACTTTCATGAGGTTGATGGATGATGGATTGAGACCCTTCACCAACTCTGTTGTGGTGGTATATTTGGATGATATCCTCATCTTCAACAGAACTTGGGAAGAGCACATGCGACATATTCAATAGGTTTTGAGCACTCTGCAGTAGCAAAAGCTATATGCCAACTTGTAAAAATGCTCCTTTGGCATGAAAATGGTCCAATAATTTGGCTACATTGTTGATGAGCATGGGGTACATGTTGATCCAGTTAAGATCCAAGTCATCCGTGACTAGCCAGCCCCGACCACACTAACTGATCTTTGGAGCTTCTTTGGACTGGAAAACTTCTATTAACGGTTTGTGTTGGGATTCTCCCATATTTCATGGGCTCTCAGCCAAGTGACCAAGGGCGGTGGAAGGGAAAAGTTTGTGTGGGAGAAGGAACAACAACGAGCATTCGATGATCTAAAGCATCGCTTGTGTTAAGCTCTAGTACTCTCTTTTCCCGATCTGCAACAACTATTTGGTATTGAGACTGATGCATATGACTATGTTGTAGGTGTAGTTCTCACTCAACACGGTCATACGGTGGCATACCATAGTGAGACACTCTCAGATACTATCCGGAAAAACCCCACCTATGACAAGGAAATGTATTCCATTGTACAAGCCTGTCGTTAATGGAAACATTACATTCTGGGAAAGGAGACAATCATCCACACTGATCACAAGCCTCTATAGTTCATACAGACATAGGGGAAATTGCAAAATGACCTCCATCAGAAGTGGTCCACCTACCTGCAACAGTTCCATCTCAACATCAAGTATAAGACAGGGAGCTCAAATCATGTCATTGACTGCCTCAGTCGACCTCACGTGGATGCACTCACCAATGTGCTCCATTCTTGTGGACATAAGGCATTTGAGTGGCCCCAACTCTATCAGCAAGATACAAACTTCACCACCACCTATCATCTCTTGGGTACAGACATGACTAGCAACGATTTTCACATTCTGGACAGACTGTTATGCCATCCGAGCCATCTCTGTGTTCCTGCAAGCGAGCGTGAAAAGATGATTTTGGAGGCCCACTACAGTTGGATGGCAAGACATTTGGCATGGAAACAATTGTGGTAGTTCTATAGAAACATTTTTATTGGCCAAAAATTTGACAAGACGTCAGCAAGTATATCAGATCTTTCGTTGCATGTGCCATTTCCAAGATAACCATCAAGAAGCAAGAATTATACACCCCTCTTCATACTCCCGAGAAGCCTTGGGTTCCATTTCGATGGATTACATGTGTGTCCTTCCATCCACCAAGCAAGGCAATGATTGCGTATTTGTGTTCATTGATCATTTTTCGAAGATGGCCATCCTCACATCCTGCAAGAAGAATATCACGGTGGAAGATACTGCCAAGATCTTCTTCGAACAAGTGTGGGTCCATTTTGGGATACCATGGACCATCATCTCCGACCAAGACAACAGGTTCCTCAACACATTCTGGTCGAGTCTCTGGTCACTATTGGACACCAAGCTCACTAAATCCATTGCTTTCCACCCTCAAACAAATGACCAAATAGAGGTCGTCAATCGAATGATTGTGCACATCTCGTGCATGTACAACTCTAAGCATCCACGTACATGGGATGAGAGTCTCCCCAATGTTCAACATAGTTACAACAGGGCTCTCCATAGATCCACTGACCATACCTCATTTCAGGTGGGGCTGGGATTCCAACCCTTGGGTCCCATTGATGTTGCACTACCTCTTGCCACCACACAGATAGAATCTTCTCATGTTCATTCTGAGACTGAAAAATACACCATATTCATTGAACGGATTCAATACATCCGCCAACAGGTCCATGCAATTTTGCAGAAAGCTAATGCTAAGTACAAGCAGTGCCATAATCAACAAAGGGTACCGCACCAATCTTAGATTGGAGACAAAGTCTGGTTACATTTGTAGAAGGAGCATCTTACAGGGCCCCATCGAAAGCTCTGCACACTTCACTATGGGCCTTACACTATCACCAAGGTTGTGGGTAGAAATGCTTTTGAGCTCAACACTCCACCCTTCCTTGGCTTGCACCCAGTGTTCAATGTGGACCTCCTTCGGCCATATTTTCCACCATTATTGGACACCTCAGAGATCGCAGAACAACTGACACCAATAGATATCAACCCTGAGTGCATGGAACAAGCATCCATTGATCAGATAGTGGACACACAGGTCAAGGGAACTTTCCAGCAAAAGATCCATCTTTATTGGGTTGTCAAGGCAGGGTAGCTCCTACATCAAGGAAAGTGGCTCACCCGGGGCCAAATTCAACAGAAGTTTCCTTACATGATGAGGGAACTCAACGCAATGGAGACCATTGCTTCCTAAGGGGGGAGGACTGATCCAAGTGGATATTGGTGGCCACCCACCTATTCCAATTAGATCCTCTTGACAATTTTTAGTTCAACACGTTCTTTTGTACTTCTTTGTAATTGTGGGTTCTACACTTCCAAGGCTGTCTGAATCCCTACACATCTTCCAGGTGGATACTGGTAGCCTCCCACCTAATCCAACTGGCTTATTTTGTATGTTTTCATGTCAACACATCTTGTTGTACTTCTAGGGCAATTTTGGGGCCCTAAACATTGTTTTTTTGGCTCGCCACAGTCAAACTATAGATAGAGTCAGATTTTGATGGTGTAATGTGTAGTTCTCTAAAATACCTTTACAATAGACTATCACGTGCCTAAAACATAGGTCGTATGCAAAAGTTATGACCCTAGAAAGTTGTGGTACCAACTTACCCATAGGGGCCCACATAACTTTTGGTGTTTCATCTCCTAGGGTTAGGTTTTTGGATGTCTAGGGTTTTGGAATTCATGAGTAATATCAAAAAGGCCTTTGGAGCCTCATTGTAATCAGTCTGCTCAGACAAATGCGCATAGCAGCCACATCTCTTCTCAGAGATAACTACCACCATTCGAGCAAGTGTTTCATTTCTACATTTTTACAGTTTCAACCTATTTTATTTATTCAATAGAAGATATTGTTCACTGGATATATGTGTTGTTCTTCATATCTCTGTGTTTATTGTATTCAGTCTGTTAATAAGTTCATTCCGCTCCTAAATCCAGATTAGGCTTTGACTTTCTGCCTTGGTTATGGTTTTGATTCTTTGCTTGGTATGTTAGCCTTGGAGAGAGATACTCTATCTTGGTTGGCTATTGGTTTTAAGGTTTGCTTCGAGAGTTATTCTGTCTGTCAAGGTTAAAGGTGCTTGGGGGTGGCTTCGTGCCTATGTTTGGGTGACAATATATCTATATTGTATATGGAAAAACGGGCACATCTCTTTTATTCTAATAGGTTATGGGCCCACATTATCTTCAAACAGTCTAACCACTGGAAGATAGATTTGGAATTTATGTGTTAAGCTCGTTATGACACCAGTTACAACTGCAACTAGGTTTTTTGATTATGTAGTTGCAACAAACCCTAACCCTTGTGTTCAAGCACTTATGATGAATCATTTTACCTAATTCTTTGAGAGCCTAGTGCAACCTAGCCTAGTGCACCTCTTGGTACCCTCATCTAGCAAAAACGTCAAGTTTGAATTTATGGTCAAAGTCAAAGGTTGAATTCTGGTCAAATTGATTATGTGGTCAAAGTTGAAATTTTAGAGTTTCTAGCTTGTTCTAATCATTGAATATAATATCTTCTTGTCAAGATGGTATCTAGTTTGATATTGGAAGACAAGTTGGATGATGCTACAAGAATTCAAAGGTATGCACTTGTATATGCTATCCAAGTTATATCATCTAGCAAAACGTGAATGTGTTTGCAAGAAAAGTATTAAATACCTTGTCCAAGATGTAATCTTGGATTCAATGCATTCAAAGGAACAAGCGCACCCTCCATAGCAGTTGAGGCTTTAGGTTCCAAGTTTGATTAAATTGTTAAGCTTCAAATTTGTATATATCAAGGGTGATAGTTGCTACATTACAAATTGTGAAAGCAAACTTTGAAAGATTCTATTATTGCTAGGTATACTTGATTGCATATGAATACTATTGATATATATGCTTATCGTACTTGTTCACAAGTTGAACTAACATCTCCTCTAGATAGATATTTCTTGTTTTCTCTTGTTGTTCTTGTTCCGGGAAGGTACCCTTGTGAAATATGTTTGATGAACAATCCTTACGGAAGTTGTCATAGAAGAAGTTTATAAGGATGACACAAATTCCAGATGGGAAACAATCAGAACAAATATAAACAAACTTAAAGAGACTTAGAGGAGTCAGAATCGAAGGAAGTCGAGAATCAAAATGAAACCAGAATAGGTTTGTGACACTTTGCAGAAAGAAAAAAGAGATGCAGTAGACAGATTCATGGACTCTCTCAGATGGAGGGAGTTGATCACATAATTCCAAAAGAAGAGCATGTATATTTCTCATTCATGCATGAAGTTGGGATTAGGAGGGAGCTAATCCCCAATGATATGATCCATTGAAGAATATGTGAATACTATGAAGTATCTGTCCATGTTCTTCATTAAAAGTAGCAACCATGATAAGCAACATGTGACTCTAGAATAAATCTTCTTCAAAAAGAAGCCTTGAATATCCTTGGTTATCCATCTACATTTATGTTCCTATGGAGGAAGGAAAAAGTTGGAGCCTTCAGGAAAGAAGGGAATGTAATCTATACAAGATTCCATGGAATCCAAAATTAAAGAGAAACATGAGGAAGAACATGAAGATTCCAATAAAGAAAGAAAATTCAGAACAACCAATTGAACCAATTTGAGCCCACTAGAAACAGTCAAGCAAAAGGAATGGAAGGAAGTTGTGATGAAAAAAATTTCATGTGATAAATTGTGAAAAAGACTTAAGCATTGATAGATACAAGGCGAGACTCAGGGCTAGAGGGTTTTCCCAGAAGGAGGGAGAAGACTATGATGACAACTTATTCCAGTAACCAGATATACCTCTACCCGAGCCATTATATCTCTTGCAATATCCATGGGTTGGAGTTTGCATCAGATGGATGTAAAGACTATTCTTCTCAACAGATAAATTGAAGAAGAATCACATAGAACAACCTCAAGGTTTTGAGGTATACCAGAAAGAGACTCATGTATGAAGATAGAAGAAGACCTTGTATGGATTCAAGAAACTTAGTGCAAAGCCTCTCATGTACAACATAAGCATGGTGAAAACTTCATATGACAGAGGAAGTGTATTGAAATGGTTCTTGAAGAAGTTAGGGATAATGGATGCAAATCCTTGGAAAAATCCCATGATGACAGATCTAAAGATGATCCGAAATCGGATCCAGAAGCCTAACAGGGCTTGAAAAATGCTCAAAAATGAAAGTGCTCAGAATCCAACGAAACCAATTCCAATGCGTCTGTCTCGTCTTCCCGATTCCGGAGGTATATTTACTTTGTCAAACGGACTCCGTATGCGAAAGTTATCGTGTTCTGATCGGAAGCCCAAACAGGTAAAAAGTCAAAGGTCAACTGGTCAAAAAGTCAACGTTGATGACATCAGCATGCTGACTATGCAGGAGATGACATGGCACTCTCTGGCTGATGGTGATTGGGCAGGTTCACTGACAAGGAAGACATGTGGCAGGCAACTGGACCAGTCAATAACTGACAAGTGGCATTAATCCGACAAATGGGGAGATGCCACGTGGCCCAGTCATGGGAAGCCACGTGGCACCCAGTCATCAGTTGAAGTGGCATGTTAAAAAAATTGTTTTGGGGTCCATGGGATTTGAACCCATGACCACCACCAAGCCCAACACCTTCAGAAATAGTCTTTTTGCCAATACACCAAATTAATGTTTATGTTAAAAACCCACATTATAAAACATATTGTATGGTTTTATGGCACATAAAGGAAAGGGGCTGGGGGCTAAGCCCCAGCCCATGGTTCAACCCGTGGTCTATGTGACCAACCACCCAAAGAGGGCGTGGGCGCATAGCGCGTTAGCCATTGGGTCCTATGTGTAAGCGCTAAGAAACCAGGAGCTAGCGCGAAAGAGGGGCCAGCGCTTAGCCCTTTGGGCTAGCGCTTGGCCATATGTACCCATATGACCCTGTCAAGGGGGCGCGCGCTGGGAAGAAGGGGGATTATGCCAAATTATAGTTATAAAGTGGGTTTTATAACTGATTTTTGAGTTTTAATTGTAATTAAGCCTATTGTTAATGGTTTTTGGGAGTTATTGGGTAGTTTTGGAGCCTAACTTATTGGAGGAAGTTGGAGATGAGAAACCAACTTCCCAGCTATATAACCAAGGCCTGTTTGAGCCTAGAAGAGAGCATTGAGGGAATTCAGAGCAGAATTATGCTGAAGAGAAGCCAAGCCAAAGCCATTTTGAGGTAGAGAAGCTTTTGAGGAGGAGACGCTGTCGGACCATTTCTGGGAGCTCCGGACGTCCGTTTTGCATGCCGTTTTCTTTTCATGGTTCTTGATATCTGGACGAACATGACCAGATCATTCTTGTATCCATTTGGCATTGCAGTGATGTAATTTTGAGCATTTGAACAAAAATAAAGAAGCCTCTTCCACAGAGAAAAGGCCCGGAGACGTAGGCAAAGTTGTGCCGAACTCTGTTAGCAATCTGCGTGTTATGGTTTGTTGTCTATTATTTCATTTCAGATCTGGATATGTGTATATGGCTGTCATAATTCCTCTTCTTTCCTCATTCTTCACTAATTTTTCTCAAATGGTTAATTAACACATGCAAAATTAAAACTCAACCATAAGTCATTAAAAGATCCTACAGATCAAAAGAAGATGAGAGACTCTGATCCAGTAGACCCATCCCTGTATCAACAATTGAATGGCTCATTAATGTATTTGGAAAATACTCAGCCGGATATTTTATTTTCTATGAAAATAGTTCCAGGAGGAACCTAGCCATGAAGAATTGAATAATTGCAAATCATGCCTCGAAATGTCTTCATGGGACGTTTGAGTTATGATATACAACTACATGGATTTATCGATTCAGATTGGGCATGGAGTGTAGTTGACAGAATAAGTGCTACTTGGATATGTTTCAGTTTGAGCTTTTCCATGATGTCATGGGCTAGAAGGAAACATAAGCATGTTGCACTCAACACTGCATAAGCAGAGTATATTTCAGCTTGTGATGCTTGTAGGAAAGCAATGTGGCTTTGTAAGATGGTTTCTGTACTGTTTGATCAAGTGTTGGATTCGACCGTGATATATTGTGATAATCAGAGTTGTGTAAATCTTTCAGAGGACCCGGTGTTCCATGATAGGTCGAAGCACATTGAGATCAAGTATTGTTTTCTCCATGATAGAGTTTAGAGGGGAGAAGTGGCTCTCCAGTATATCTCTACAAATGAGCATATAACATATATTTTGGCAAAGCCTCTATCCAAGATGAAAAGTTTGTGCACTTAAGGTACAAGATGGTACTCGCGGAGATGACTTTCTTGTTGGAAAAGAAAGTGATTACTCCTGGGTTGGGAGGGAGTATTGATATGTTATTGATATATGGGCATCCATTTTCCAGTTCAGAAAATGGTCTAGGTTGGGAGTCACCTTCCAGTCCAGAAAGTGGCCCAATATTTCTGACGAACAAGCATTTTCCAGTTCGAAAAATGGTCCAGATCGGAGAGTCATTTTCGTAATGAAAATGGTTTGATAGATTGTTGATGTACCATAGACAACAATTATCCTTGTGGCCAGTCTGGGGGAATGGTCTAGGAAAATCATTCTTCTTGACAGTTACTTTGAGTATTGGTCAAGCAGAATGGTCCGCCTCTCTGGGAAATCATTCTTTCGAATTTCAAAGTAGTGAAAAGTTTCAAAGAATATTCTGTTATACAAGGTTGGTGCAGGATAGTCATTTCCATAGGAAATGGTCCGGATAGTCATTCCCTAGGGCAGACTCATTCTCTCCAGGTTGCACTGTGATCAGTGCCATAGGAATGGCCCATTTAGGTGAATGGTCTAGGTTCAACACTCAGGGACAAGGATTCCCTAGGGAAGACTCATTCTCTCCAGGTTGCACTATGATCAATGTCGGAGGAATGGCTCAGTTAGGTGAATGGTACAGGCTCAGAAATCAGGTACAATTATTCTTCTATGCTTGGGAAGAATTGTCCAAATAGCCCATGGCTGATGTTTTACTTTCTGAGGGTAGATTCCCTTCCATATCTCACATATGTGAGTGGAAGAATGGCCCAGATGACTTAGTTTGTATCATGATATTGTTTATGCGGGTTGATATTAGATGATATGATTGTTGTGGAGACTATATGTCTATGGACAATAGTTGTATGCTACTATGGTGGATGTGATCCACTGGTAGTGATTGTGTGTCACTGGTTAGTAGTCGTGTGCTACTAGGAGTGGTTGTGTACCACTGGATAGTAGTTGTATACTAGTATGGATAGACACAATTGTGTTCTATTGGATGGAATTATAGCATAAATATCCTACTATCTGAATTCCATGGAGACTACCACTAGTGTTGGAGTTGACTTCCAGCTATATGGATAGTCAGTGTGCTGGTGGACAAACATTCTCCAGGCGAAGAATGGTCCAGACATAATAGATTGTTGGTGGACATGCATTCTCTCTATGGAGAATGGTCCAAGTTGACAATTTGTTGACGTATAATGGACTGGTATTTTCCTAAGGCATAGATTGTGGCTCGATTAGGAAAATGATTTAAGACCGATATTTTCTAAGGAATATAAGTAGAGATGGATCTCTATGGTACATATGACCCGATTAGAAAATAGTCTGATACTGGCATTCCTATAGGAATGGTCTTTGTAGCCCATGGCGTAGCTTTCAACATCTGTTGGGACAGTCATTCTTCTAGGACGTATGTCCGGATTAGAAGAATGGTCCTTATATCACTTTGTGGAGTGACTAACTTATTCAACATCGTTCCCGATTACTCAGGTGGAGTATGGCTTCGAGAGATGATGCATTTGATGCTATCAAATGATACTGATAGTGGTGATGTTGCTCATAAGTTGATCTACATGATCGTGAGATAACATGTGTGGCTATGATAATGCTACCGGTTGAATGGTATGTTTGTGCTCAATACCATTTCCTTTGATACATCCCTATCTAGGAGGGAGTGTTGATATTATGGTAGTTGCGGGAGGTATTAACCTCTACGTGTAACCTTTGACAAGACTAGAATATTCCGGGAAGCAAGAGAAACCCTAAATAGATGTGTAGAAACCCTAGAAGACATGTCGGCTCAATAAAAGAATTAATATTTAAGTGTTAACCTCTAAAAGAAGAAGTCGGCCTAGACAGGTGACAAAGATAACTATAAATAAGAGGGCGCTAGAGCTCATTTGTCATTCACACTCTCACAACTGCATAAGAATAGTGGTGCACAAGTTTGGAGAGGGAGTACAACTACAACTACTGCAACTAGGATTTTTTTTATTTTGGTTATAGTGTGGACTTTCTACCTTGGTTATGGTTTGGATTCTTTTCTTGGTATGATAGCCTTGGAGAGAGATACACTATCTTGGTTGGCTATTGGTTTTAAGGTTTGCTTCCATTATTATTCTGTCTATCAAGGTTAAAGGTGCTCAAGGGTGGCTTTGTGCCTATGGTTGGATGACAATATTGCTATATTGTCTACAGAAAAACGAGCACATCTCTTTTATTCTAATAGTCTTATGGATAGTGGGCACCTTCAATGAATGGGGTTTTGATGCTTTCTTCAATCTACATTTGGCTCCTCAAAATGAAAATTGTATACACATGACATATCTAAAGCACTATCTCTCTATATCACACAATATTTCTATCTAATGATTTAGGAAGTTGTCCATGGGTAAGCTAGTGGATGGTAGGTGTAGTTAAAATTAGACATCCAGTGGATTTGTTATTTCTCTTTTTCTTCAAAATACATTTTTCTGGGGTTATCATTGATTATGTCCGAATAGATTTTACTATATAATGTATGTGGTGTATATTAAATTTATTAAAAAACCTAAAGCATATTACCTTTGTATTTAAGATATTAAAGAATATTCATAATTATTTATTTGTTAGATTTTTAACAATATATTTTTCTAATAAAAAATCTATATTTTTATTAAATATTTTAAGTATTCATTTTTCATAACCTTTTTTATTTTACCTTTAATATGTTTATCTTATAAATCATCCACTTTTCACTTACCAATTATTATCATGTTTGTCCTCGCCCTTTGAAATCACTATTATTTTTTGCTCAAGACATGCTTAGAATCACCTAGGCTTCCTCTTCCCATTTCATTTTAAAAACCCATATCCATAGGTAAAAAAAAACACAAACTCCAAAACCTAAATCCAATTTAATATTAAAATACCCCTCTTGCCTCCTTATTACCAAGTAATATATTGCTGAACTTTCAAGTAGTTTTAAAACCCCCAATATGATTCAACATACTAGGATATTGCTTAACTAATGCACCCTTGACTATGCCACTGATAACTCAACAACAATTCCAAGAACAAAATTGAGTATCATTCAACAAATATGAACAAATCTTCATGTGCAAGACATCTATTAGTTGCAACTTCGATAATCAAGTCACATCAAACTATAAATTCAAACAATCAATTTAACCCTGGAAACACCAAATGATATATATTCACAATTAACATCATCACATTTTTCATTTGTGTGAGCATCAAGAATGAACAAAGATTGAAATAAAAAATCACAACAAAGATTGAAATAAAAAATCACAACCCTTGGTATTAGTCGTAAAATTAGTTTCCCTTCTCCATGCATCATGTCAAAGAAACAATTCTAATTACTTGTCGTTGTACCATGTTACTTGATGCAATCACTCTTCCTCAAACATACATTTCTAGCATTTAGTCTCTCAAATTACTCACCCTAATACCCTTATTTTTCCTTTAATTTCATGGTATTTTTCTTTTAGAAAAAAGTTGTGATGGAGGATGATTTATCCTTAGGTTTGAAAAGAATTTTAGCTAATGCAATATTAGTGTTTGATATACTAAGTAATTGATCCAAGTGATTGTTTGGATCTTCCACCATCTCGATAACAATATTGAATGTTTTTAGCTTTTCTTATTTTTTTTAGGATGAACTTCCAATGCATTTTTTTATGCTCTTCTCATGTGTTTTTAATTATTTTAAATATTAGTCTATCAAATTTTTAGAGATTAGCATAAGGATTATAATGGTCCAAAGAGCACCCAAAATAAAGTTTGTATGTAAAAGTGATGATCCTAGAGAGTTGACATGTTCAATAAAAAAGGGTATATCCACACAAGTCGAACACTTTAATGTAATTACTCACACAAACAAATCAAAGATCAATACATCGATATATACAAGGTTAAAACCATCAAAGAGGGAAACAATCAATGACCCTAGCCAATGTGGCCACTTGAGGCAATATATTAATGCAAAAAGTAAATAGTTTACATAAGAATCTATCACAATCTATCATCAATAAATGACTCTACATTCTCTTTAAATAGAGATCATGGACTAATATATTGTTAAGCTATGGATCAAGTGTTATTAGTATCGAGGAGAAGATGCATCATCAAATATGTTATGCACCAAACACCCAAATAACATAAAAAAAGAAAGAGAAGTATCTCCATGCCTTGAGATTGAGAGAGAAGAAAGAATGAGAAGCCTCTTCGAGGGGCCAACTTCCTTTTACAATATAACAAATGTACAAGATGAGATGATCGCTAAAACTAGGTCTCCTTGGTATATATAGGACAAAAAGGGTACATTTACAATTAAATGGTCTAATTGACCATTAAAGGGTCTAATCAACTAATAAGGACAACACTAATATAACAATTGAAATGTAATAACTCGATATCCAGGGCTTAACATGCCCCTCCCCTTCAAACAAATGTTGCCCTCGACACCTAATTAGTTGCATATGTTTATGCATGAAGAACTCACCTTCTCATCTCACCTCTTCTAATAGTAGGTTCTTCCACTTGATCAAGTACTCAGTAATTGCTCGATTTTGCAGTTGCTTAATTGGTTTTGGACCCGATGGTCTCTTTAAAATAAAATGTCTCTTGGACTAATTAATGACCTCTTGGACTCAATAGTACCCTATAATTAATGATCTCTTCAACACAATGATACCTTGTAATTAATATATTCGAATAAGTATCAGATGTTGTCATGATGTGTAATGGGAGTTGTTTAAGATTTTGGCCAAGTACAATTATTCAATGCAAAATGTCTCACGAAATAGAGGTGGACCATTCCTTCGACCAAAACTTCAACTTAGTCACATATACATTTCACATATAGTAACACATAAAAGCATGAATATAAGTAGGAATTTGGACATAACACATCCCCAAGAGTATCATTCATGTTCTTTCCAATGGGGCTCTTATATCTAAATTAATCAATGAATACCTTTAATCATAGATCTTAAGTTCTTATCACATGCGTACCAATTATCATCTTTTATTTCTTAGCTCTTAACCTTTATTTTTTTTGGTTTAATGTACGGGCCACGAGACATGAAAAGACATTTTCTAGACCATTCTACCCATTGCTTTATAAACACTTTTTCTAACACATTTGAAAGACTAGTTAAAGAAAAATAATAGAATGAGCGATCGCCCTTTTCCACTTTTTGGTTTCTCTTTGCAAATGATATTCCAACACTATCACATCAAAAAAAAGGGGATTAGTGATAATTATTTGGTAGCGTCATTAGGTCATAAGAGAAACTCGGTTGTATTATTTCATTTTAATAAATATTCTATTCAAAATCTGTCATATCAAGGAATAACAAATAATTCAAAACTGAGAAATCAAGTCGATTTTAATATTAAAAAAAAAATATTTTATTTGGAAAAAGTAACACACATCCAATTTGGAATACTATATACTTTTGCTTACTAATTTTGATCGCGATGTTAAGGAAGTCCAAAAAATAGTCACTCGAAAAATTTGCAATACTTCCCAAGACAATGTCGCCCAGGTATGAAGAAAAACCGTCTCTTATTGAATGCTAAAAAATAAAGGGCAAAATATAAATTAAATTACTTAAAACTCCTCCTTGAAAGAAATTAGTTCAAATTAAACTTTGATATGCATGTTTCAATGTAATTTAAAGAAAATTCAAAGTTAAACCTTGAAATACATTTATAATTAATCTTGAACATATTGCATTGATTAGATAGGCATGTTTCAATGTAATTTAAAGAAAATTCAAAGTTAAACCTTGAAATACATTTAGAATTAATCTTGAACATATTGCATTGATTAGAGATAATAATAATAAAATCCTTGACATTTATACACATATTCATCTCTCATATCCACTTTTTCAGGGTGAACACATTCATCTCCTCACCCCTCCCCTAAAGGTGGTTGGTGGGGAAGATGAATATGTGTATATATAGAGAGGATTTTATTGTCCCACTTTCTTGAAATGAGGAGATGAACTCACCTTAGAGAAGGTAGGTGGTGGGGAGGGTAGAATGTGTTTGTGTATGGATAAACACATTTATCTCATCTCCCCGTCATCCACTCTCTCAAAAGGAGAGTAAATGTGTGTGTGTTCACTTCAAATTTTTTGATGAAGTTGAAGTTTCAATCAAAGATTTTAAACATTGAGATAAAAGATGATTCACATTAAATTATTGTTATGTTAAATGATAAAGTTAGTGAATGTTGATGAGTTTTATAAAATAAAACACTTTGGACTAGATAAATTACAACTAACAAAAGCAGGGCTTATAATCAAGTTAGAAAAGCAAGTAACAAAATAGTTGATTGGTTTATTATTGTGCTAATTCATAAAAAGATGGATCTAAGGACTATTAAGGTTAGGGAGAACCTCAAGGAATATATATATATATATATATATATATATATATAATTCTACTTTATCTCTAATTTTGCTTTTTGATCAAATGCTTCATATATCTTATTAATATATGGAGTGAAAATACATTCATTTTATATTTAAAAAAAATTGTTGTAAACAAATTCAAAATTCAATATGAGATAAGGTGGCAAGGAAAAAAAATCCATCTTATCAAAAATCATTGTAGATGGAGCAAAAAATAAAGAGTTTTAATAATCCACAAAATTCGAGGGAGAAATAAATAAACACGATTAGTCATGCCAACTAGTCAGAGCAAACTACAAGATAAAGCTATTGGAACTAAGGCCATTGCTGGAGGAGGGTGTTTTTAAGAAAGAAGAGGCCATCATCCCTTAGTTGTGAGCTCAGGATCATACACAATGAGATCCCATTTATCGTTCCCTTACATAATCCATTTAGTATGATCCTATACAATAATGACTAGAGGAACACTCATAAAGTTATTAAATTGTAGGATCTCCAAGGTCTTTGTAGGAGGTCAATTCCTTATCCTTCCTAATGCTTTCTCACTAATCAACTCATCCTATACTAAGGTTGATGATTGCATGAAGCTTTAGAGTGAGCAAAGTGAGTAAGAGGGTTCCCTTCAAGAGGCACTCTTATCATGGTATATGCCGCACTGGTCCAATTGTTCATAAACTTGCATAGATGTGCCACTTCGATTTCTACCTTTTGTGTCTGCACATGAATTTGTAGATATAGATAGATACACACTAGAGAGGCATCATACTAGGTAAAATATGTGATGTGTTGTACATTTAAAAAAAACATTCATTTCTTATTTTGCAAAGATAAATTAAAACATCAATTTCAATCTGTTTCATGTTATGTAAAATTCCATGGCCCATGGAAGATTATCTCCTAAAAGGGAAGAATTTCAAGTGATATGCAACATGAGGAGTTC
>ML779617.1:462017-472884 GCA_009831015.1 Picea engelmannii | reverse complement strand
TGAAGTCATCCATGTAGACTTCTACACAGTCATGGGTCAAATCAGAGAAAATGGCCAAGACAACCCTTTGAAAGGTAGCAGGGGCATTACACAAACCAGAAGGAAGAACCCTATAGGCATAGGTACCCCATGGGAAAGTAAATGTGGTTTTGTCCTGGTCTTCTAGTGAAATTTGGATCTGATTGTAACCACTAAACCCATCCAATAAAGAAAAATGCCTCTTCCTAGACAAAGTGTCCAAGACCTAGTCTATGAAAGGCAAAGGAAAGTAATCTCTATAGGTAGCCTTGTTCAATTCTTGAAAGTCCACACAAGTCATCCATTTTCCATTTTTCTTAGGAACAATAACTAATGGGGATATCCACTTGCTATCTGATATAGGGTAAATGAAATTGGCATGCAAGAATTTCTGGAGTTCTTCTTTCACTATGTCTTTTAAGGTTTGATTCATTCTTATTTGGGGTTTCCTAATAGGTCTGATTTTTTCATTAGTGTAAATATGATGCATACAAGTGTTTGGGTGGATCCCTTTCATGTCAGAGTAATCTCATGCAAAAGCACCAGATTGCCCTTGAATCATTTGAATCAATTTTTGTTGCTGATCTATTTCTAAACTAGCATTGATGTACAAGGATTTTCTAGGGATGATTTCAACAGCCTGGACAACTGATTCTTTCCCTTCATCTGCTTGTGAAATGGTTTCTACTGTAGAGGTGGAGGGTTGCCATATTTCTTGGAATTCAGAGCTGAAGATATGTGTGTATTCAGGAAAAGATTGAGGGTATTCGATGCATTATGTATCAGCCAAAAATAGGCTTAAGATTTGTTCTTCAATTTTCTCTTGAAATCCTTTTACTTGTTCGAGTGTCAACAAGGGATGAGTACAGTCCTCCTCTCCATAGGGATTCTTCAACCAGAGAGGAAGTTCAGTGGCTGGTTGGGTAGGAGGAAAGGGGATAAGTTTTTGACTTTGGGTGCCATTGGAAATTGTCATCTGTCCAAACTGACAACTAGTAAACGCATCAACAGTGGCCAACCAAGGTCGGCCAAGCACTACTAGATGTCCTGGTTTGGAGGATTTGGGATGAATCACTAAGAAATCCATAGGGTATTCCCAAGAGGCAAAAGTAACTGTTATATCATCTATACTTCCTATTGCGATGATGACTGATTTGTATGCTAATTCCAACAAAGTCTGTGTTGATCTTAGGTGATTTAGTTGCAGTGTTTTCATGGTGTCAACCAACATAACATTTATTGTTTCTCCTAGATCAATAAGTGTGTTTGGAAAAGAACATTGTTAATCTCTATGGTTACCACTGGATTTCCTGGATCATTATATTTGGATGGAATTTATGATATAAATTCTAATAATTGTCCAACCACCTATATAACATAAGGCTCCTTCCTCTTCCTCCATGGATTTTTAATGAAAAGATCCCTTACAATATTAGCATAAATAGGTATATCCTTGATGGCCTGAAGTAGGGGAATATTTACACATATGTTTCTAAGTTCAGTATCTAGATTATGCCCTAGAGGTACCTCATATGTTTTCACAAGTAACCTGTCTAGATAAGGAGGAGGATTAGTTTTCTGAGGCATTTCTGTTGGATGAGAATTGTGAGGAGGAATTTCCTGTTGTACATAGGTGTTTCTTTCTTTATCTAATTGGTTATCCATTTGTTCTTCTTCTTGAATTGTTTGATTATCTACTTGTTCTTCTTATTGAACTGCTTGATTATCTACTTGTTCTTGTTCTTGAATAACCACAGTAGGATTTGGTTTATTCAAAACCCTCCCTGATATTAATTCAATTCCATTAAATGAAGCAAGAGTTATCAAATAAGTGGGGAATGTTTGTACTTCAAGATTTTGTACAGGCTGTTTAGGTCTATTATTTGGATTAGGAATGGATTGTGCAAGAATAGGGGTAGGCTGAGGAGAGTTTGGGATAGGTGCAGCTTGCATTTATTGCTACAGATTTGGGTTCATAGGTAGTGCTAGTTGTTGCTGCGGCTGTGGAGGTGGAGGAAGAGCAGGGGGATTAAATTCCGGTAGAAACTGAGAAATATTGGAAGGGTATTGTGGGTAGGTGGGAAAGGTTGTTGGATGAAAGGTAACATTCCCATATGAAGGCCCTCTCCATCCTTGTTACTAAGGCTGGATTTGTGGTTGTTGAGGTGACCATTGAGGATAAGACATTGGAGGTACCCATTGCTATTATGAATATTTTGTGGTAGGGTTTACAAACATATTGGGATTTTGTTGTCTTCATGTCGTCTTGGGTGGATATGATGTTTCCTGAGGTTATCCCCATCCCTTAAAAATGGATTTTAGTCCAGGTAAAGAGGGGAACTCATTGGTAGGGTGATCTTCTATATAGAGGCCACAAATTTAGATTACATTAATGGGACATTCCTTTTCAGGATTCCTTTTCCTACACCGAGGACAAAAAATTGCCAAAGTAACATTTTCTTCTTCTCATTTTATTTTAATTTTAATGGTATCAAGTTGAGAGATGATGGTGTTTAGGATATTTGTTTTGAATTGATCTAGTAGATTCCCCAATTCTATCTTAGTAACACCTCCTGGTGTGGGTTTAGTAATTCTGTTTATAGGATCCCTTACACTTTTTCTTGTTTTGGCTTGACTGCGGGAGTATCTTTTACAATACTCTGCAATGTTTGCAAATGGATTTTGGTACACATCTCTAGAACTCATGAGGTTTATTAATTCAATGTAGTCATCCCTCACACATTTTAGGAATATGGTCCTAACTGTGGTTGTGTCTAAGGCAAATTTCTTTTTCTTTTGGTAGTTATATAGGAACCTTTCTAGGTAATCTTCCAAACTTTCTTCCTCAGATTGCTGCATTTTAAATATGTCATTCCTAGCATCCCTAAGTCTGCAGTAATCTTGATATTTCTGGAGGAAAGTCTCTTTCATACCATTCCAAGATAAGATAGTGTGTTCTCCTAGGCTCATAAACCACCATAATGTTGAGTGTTTTAGTGTGGCTGGAAAGAGTTTTAGTTTTTGTGCATTATCAGTGTAATTATAACTCCTACATAGTATATCAAATTCAAACAAAAATGAATAGGATATTCTGTTGACATACCATGGAAGTGAGGCAATGAAGACAATGGAATATTATTCATAGCAACGTCGATGGCGATGTTTCATTGTTTGCATTTCCCTCTTCATCTTCCATGTCTCCAAATAACACTTTGTAGGGTGTTGGTGATGTCTCCCCACTAAGTGATGGTTCAAACACTGGGTTTTTTGGTATATCGAACTGTTCCAATACCTTGTGTGTTTCCCCAATGGAAGATGCAACTCCCTTTATCACTATCTCTGTCTCTTTTCCAGCTCCTCCTTCTGATGGGGTCGCCAGTGCTTCCCCTCTTGCTTGTTGTATTATGCTTTGAATCTGAATATTTGCTTTAGATTTAATGCCTTTGGCTGTTGTTTCAATTGCATCCTTTGAACTTTCTCCTCTAAGAATTGTTCCTGCATGCATTTTAGCTGAATTAGTGGGNGGGGGGGGGGGAGGGTTCTTGTTGTTTGTTTTTCTAATTTTTCTAGAATTTTGGAAGCAATAAATCTACCTTTATTATCCCTATACCTATTCATAAAAAAGAAGAAACTCTAATACTAATGAAACACAAACTTTTAACTACTAAAGGTAAGAGGACAACTTGACTTTGGAGCAACCCCACCAAAGTGGATGCACAGGTTCTTACCTCTCATCTTACCATATTCTCTTTGCCCTCAGATTGTCCTTAAATCCAATCCAAACTCATCAAACCAATCAAACTCAAAATTCTACCTATTAGCGTTTACAACTCCCCGACAATGACGCCAAAATGTTGGTGCATATATATGCTTAGTATATTGCACTCATTTATATGTCAATCCAGGATTCATAATCAAAAGAGTTGTTACACTATATGTGCTGAAAATAGGTAACCTATCTATGTCTATTGTATCTAGCTCAATCAGGAAATAATTAATAACATAACACTTTGTTTTGGAATATCTGAATGCTTCACACAACTTCAAACTCAAAAGATAAAACCGATGAAAAAACTCTCAAACAAGCACTCAATTGGAAAGGTTCTTTCTCAGATGACAAGTCGGTTCATTATAGGCTCATGAAATGGAGAGATGAACTTAGATCTTGCTTCTTGTAGCATTTGAAAAAGTAATCAACAATCCACTTTATTCACTCTTAGAAAGAAACCAATTATAACCCTATCAATTCCAATCAAACTTTATTTAATACAGGAAACAGTCAATATGATTGAGAAACTTTATTATATGGAGCATGAAGGTGAGAGATGAAGTCTTATGGTTCATGTACCTACTAAGAACACCACAATAAGAAATCCAAAACAACAACATTTACTTACTTAACAATCCCACACATATATCAAACTCTTATCAATTAAATATCAATCTGTAGAAATGGAAATAGAATTATCTACTCTGGTCAATGTATAACCATTTACTCACACTGATTCAAAATCAAATAAATCTATACTGTACTTATAAAAGGTTATGCATTTAAAATCATTTACAACACACACAACTCACACAATGACTTACAACACACAAAGACATGTAGAAGGAGGTTTACCTTGGTTTGGGTGGTGCGCCCTTGTTGAACCAACAAGGTAAATCTAAAGAAATTGCAGACTAAAACGCTTTACTCATGCTCATTAATTACACAAAATATCATTTGTATTCCTTCAATTGATCGATTGAATCAATAGTTCAACATTTCATTCAACATAACAATGTGTATCATCCTTTACTTACTACTTTCTTCTATCATATACACACCATCCCTTTTTAAATAAGGTGAGCCGTTATAACAAAGGTCTGAGGATGATTATCAATTGGTTTCAAAACATTACAATTGGTAATTAATATCGTATCTCTAGGGATGTAATTCATCCTCATGACACAAAGTGCATGAGTGATGAAGTCTATTGTGATCTCCAAAACTACCTCAAGATATTTCCATCCAACTAACTTCTTGGAATCACCACCAGCATACTCGTTCAACATGTAAATCCTATAGACAGGGTTTTAGTACCGGACTAGCACAGTCATAACTCTGGGTACTGGACCAATGCAATGGTAGTACTAGAATAGGTGCGAGGCTAGTACCAGATGAGGCATTGAGCTGGTGGTATTGGAAGAAGTGATGAGTTGGTACTTGAATAGGGGTTGAGCTGGTAGTACCGGAGGAAGCGTTGAGCTGGTACCAGAATAGGCATTGAGATGGTAGTATCAGATCACTGCAGAGTATCGGATTAGGACAAATATCGGTACCTGATCAGGCAGGGTACCAGATCCAACGGAGTATCGGATCAGTGGAGTACCGGATCCAATGGAGTACCAGATCAAGCGATTGTTGCAATACCATATTAGTGGTAGTACCATATGGAGCTTCTTAATTAAGAGTTAAAGTAATTAGGAGCATAAATAATCAACCATTTAATCCAATTTAATCTAGAAAATCAAACAAATCATGCATTAACATAGGTTACCTCTCTATGCACATGGACAAGGTCACAAAGTAGGTTTGTGGAGGAAATGGTCAATCATATACACATATCATAGGTAAAATAGACTCAGATAGAGGATAATATAGGATAATAGAAGTGTCAAAATGGAGACTCAACACTAACAAATTCTTTGTCTTCTCAATTATCCTAACTCACTGGTGTGTTACACTTTTTGCCATAAAATGCTTCAAATGGAATCATTTTCAATGAGGCCTGATACCCATTATTGTATAAAAATTCAACCAAATGAATATAATATTCCCACTTTGATGGTTGGTCCATCACATACATCCTAAGCATGTCCTCAATTATATTGTTAGTCCTCTTTGTTTTCACATCTAACTCTAGATGACAAATTGTACTGAGATTCAAATTTGTTCCAAATCATTTGAACAAACCTTCCCAAATATTGGAAGTGAACTTTGGATCTCTATCTGAAACTATTTCCTTCAGCACCCCATGTAGTTTGGAAGCTTCTTTCATGTATATTTCTACAATATTTTCCGCCTTGTATGTATTCTTTACTGGATTGAAATGCATTGCCTTAGTTAATTTATCCACCACCACCATGATGGAATCATGTGGCTTCACTATTCTGGGTATCTTTGTAATAAAATCAGTTGTGACCACTTCCCACTTCCATTCTCGAATGGGAAATGGTTGTAGCAAACCTGTTGGATGTCTATGCTATGTCTTCACTTTTTGTCATTCTAGACATATAGCTAAGTAATTAGCCACTTATTTCTTCATTCCTAGCCAAAAGTATTGGTTTCTTATGGTTTCATTTGTCTTTTGATAACCTGGGTGCCCAACATATGGCACATTATGCATTTCCTTTATAACTACATTTTTCAACTAACTGGAATTTGACACTTATACTTTGCCTCTGTACATGAGAATCCCATCTTTTTTCAACTCATAAAAATTAAATTTCTACTGAAAATTATCTTGTTGTAATATTTATTTTATTTTCACGTATTACTTATCTGAATTTTCTACTGCAATAATTTGATATTTCAGATCAGTCATGTACATTCTAATGGATGCAATATTCTTCTCATGTTCTCTCCTGCTGAGTGCATCAACCACTTGATTTTCCTTACCATTTATATGCTTAATTTCAAAGTCATATTTGCTAAGGAATTCAAGCCATATAGTTTGTCCGGCATTTAGTGTTGGATGTCCAAACAAATGCTTCAGATCATAGTTTTCTATTCTTAGCTCGAATTTCTTACCCATATGGTAACGTCTCCTCATTTTTAATGCATGTACAATTGTTGCTAACTCCAATTCATGTGTAGCATACTTATTCTCATGTTCCTTTAATTTTATGGACTCATAGCATACCACATGATTTTTTTATTAAGGACTCCACGGAGCCCTTCCTTGCATCAATGAACACAATAAAATCTTTATCCGAATATGCAATCTTCAATATTGGCACACTTGTCAATATTTTCTTCAGTTGCTGAAAGATCTCTTCACACTTGGAATTCCATTCAAACTTTACTCCCTTATTTTGCAAAGAAGTGATTGGACTTGCAATTTTTGAGAATCCTTTTATGAATCTTCGGTAATAACCAACAAGACCCATGAATGATAAAACATCTATGAAATTCTTAGCACTGTCCATCTTCTAATTTCCTCTATCTTCTCAGGATCAACTGCTATCCCTTCTACTGAAATGATATGACCCAAGTAGTGAATCTTCTTTTGATAAAAGATGCACTTATTTAGCTTAGCAAACAATTTATGTTCTCTTAAAATTTGCAACAACATTCTTAAATTTTGTTGATGTTCCTTTTCTGACTTACAATAGATGAGTATGTCATCTAGGAACACAATAAAAACATTGTCTAGGTATTCTCTGAACACTCCATTCATCAGGAACATAAAAAAATTGGGGCATTTGATATTCCAAATGGAACTACCATGAATTCATAATGCCCATATCTTGTTTTGAATGTTGTCTTGTTGATTTATTCTTCCTTAATCCCGACTTGATAATATCCTAATATCAAGTCAATTATCTTGGAAAATATTCATGCACCTTTCAGTTGATCAAACAAATCATCAATTCTTGGAAAATGATATTTGTTCTTTATGGTGGCCTTATTTAGTTGTTTGAAATCAATACAGTGCCTTAAGGTTCCATATTTCTTCTTCACAAAAAGAACCGGGGCTCTCCAAGGTGACACACCTGGGAGTATATACCCTTTCTTTAACAATTCTTCAAAATGCATTTGCATCTCCTTCAATTCTAGTGTTCCCATTCTTTAAGGTGTCTTAGACATTGGGGCAACTCCTAACACTAAATCAATAGATAAATAAATGTCTATCTTTGGTGGAAATCTCAATATTTCTCTAAAAACATGTTCAAAATCCTTTAAGACTGGATGGTATTCAATGCTTGCCACTTTATCTTTGGTTTTTTCTTCCATATGGTTTGCAAAAATCTGATATCCCTTCCTGAAACTCCTTTTCAACTGTATAGCTTAAATCTCTCTAACAACTACAGATCTTGGAATTCCTTGAATCTTTCCTTACTTCCCTTCTTCATCAAGACATGTAATTGTGTTGTTGTAACTATCTAGGATAGCATGGTGTTTTTCCAACCAATCCATGCCAATTAGACAATCATATGAACCCAATGGTATACTATTCACATATACCTTTGTGATGAGTCCATTCATGTCTATCTGACAATATTTAACCAACTCATTTATCTTTCTCTTAACTCATGTGGCTAACTAAACTAACCAAGATTTCTTATGCTTACTCCTTTGCAAGTGAAATATTTCAACAATGTTAGCATTTATGTAACTATGGCTAGCTACAAAACCAATTAAATTTTTTATGGGTTGGTTATCAATCTTACCTTCCACTTCAATCATGGGGGATTGGTATTTTTCTTTCTTATTGTCCAAGGCTACATAAATCCTTGGCATGTTTCCTCCCATGTTTTCCATTGTTTCAACATCTTGTATATTGTGGATAGTCCTCATTATTTCTCCTTTGTGAGGGAAGTCCCTTTATATTTGATTTCTCTCACATCCACAACATTGTACAGGTTTCTACCTTGGCCTTTTCCCAAATGAATCTGCAGTCTTGTGTTCATTTTAGGCTGATTGGCTTTGTTGATTTTCTTAGGTTCCATTCTTGAGAAAATGTGGCTTAAAACATTTATTCCTTTGATCATTTTTCCCTTTCATCTTATAATTCCAATATTTTTAGAAATTTGGCCTTCCTCTGCTTTGCTCATAAATATGCCTTTTTCTCCTTATAGTTTCCTCCAAGGTCTTGGGGTTATCATATTGAATCTTATCACTATAGAGGGAGGGTAACCCATTTATGAACCTTTTATTTTTTACCTTCTCATATTTTATGAAGAAAATAATGCATTGTTGTCCCTTGGTTATGGAAGAGAGCGAAGATCAAGAAAGAAAAGGTGAAAAGCGAACTTCGCAGAAGACATAGTAAATGTCAATGGGTTGAAGTGAGTAGATGAGTAGAAAATATGGAGCGAAGTACGGAAAAAGTGAGCCGTTGGACGAAAGGAGATCGGGGATGATAGATAAGCAAGGAAGAAGGATCGAGGACAACTCAGCAAGCGAGAAAAATCCACCATTGGATTCTTTGGAGCATCACGCGAGAAGAAAGGAAAGACAAGCTGGTGAAGCCTGGAAAAAGCGGGTCAAGTTGACCTAGGGTTTAGACACCTAGAGTTTTGGTATCTAGGATTTTGGCACCTAGGTTTCGACCTAGGTCTATCGGTGAATGATTGTAATGTATAAATAGAGGTCTAAAGGGCCTAAGTTGGGTTGGTACTTTGGGTTGGTAGGATATTGTTGTCGATCTAGCTCCATTGTTGTGATGAGATATTATTGTATTGAGAGAGGGAAGTGTTGAGAGAGAGAGCCTTCTGGTATTGTAAGATCTTCAACTGTGTGCGAAGGTCAGGTCCTACAGCTGGGTGCATTGGAAGGGGAGAGAAAGAGAGAAGAAGAAAGAAGATCTGCGAGCTGAGAGCATAGACAAGAACTGTATGCTTTACATCAATATAATATAGCACAGTTCTGTGGACGTAGCTTTAGAGAGAGGGTGAACCATGTACATCTTGTGTTGTGTGTGTGGATGATGCTTTGATCTCTGTCATTGTTATATTGTTATTTGCATTGTTGTATTAGATCAGATCTATAACTGCGCAGGGTAGATCTAGCTTGATAAGTGACAGATGCATGTTGTGTTGCTGTTGTACTAGATCCACTTGATATTCCCTTGGTTGTAGACATCTCTGTCCTGCAACCCCCTCATAGCTATTTTGGGTGAGACTGCATCTGCTTCACAAATGTTGCCTGTTATCGCACAATTTGTAGGAGAGGTTTAGGTAGCTTGAAGTCAAGGCTCAAACTGGCGTAACAGGAGCTTCCCCACCCACTGTCACCTCGATGGGGAGCTCTTTCTATTTAGGGTGGAAAATCCCAAGGGAGACGTCCCTAGTAATCCGGGGTTCTGAAGGAGAAGGATCAAGGGTTTAAGGCTTCAAAGGTTAAGGTAAGCTTTCCCTTCACAGATTACTGCCAAAATGATAGTCAAGGAGAAGATCTTCCACTGAATGGCACCTGTTTGTGAGACAAGGCAAATAAAACTAAAAGAATGTGCTGCAGTGGTTACTACTTCAAAGTATTAATGACTATCTTTAATACATATGAGCAATAATACATGTAATTATTGACGAAGTCAATGATTGCAAATAAAGACTTATACTTTATGTCACTTCTTCAATAAATACACAAGAGATATTGGCATTCAATGTATAAAATCAATCCTTATTATATCACAATGCAATAAATATGCTCATACACCAATATTGTTGTTGTGTCACCATTGTAGATTTAGGGTGACGTCAGCCCTAGTATTAAGTCAATTTTGAAGACAATGAGAGGAACGTTTTGTCAAATAAGCTTATGAATACAATCAACAACTCAGAGTCTATCAAATATATGACTATACCACAACGTTCGAAGGCCAAACAAGGGTTTTAATAGGTATGACGTCACCTATATTGTTGCTGGTTAGTTTGATAGGTGAAGAAGTGGACGTTTTGCCAAAATAAACCAATGAAAAGACTCAACACTTCTATGTCTATCAAGGGATGTCTAAGCCGCAAATTTTAGACCAATCAAGGTTCAAAGAGGCTAAGACGTCATCATCTAAACTAGGGTTAGTAAGACGTTAGGGTTAGTTAGGGTTTCAATTAAAGAGTGTTTAAAAGAGTTGGTTCTAAC
>ML779617.1:438545-451684 GCA_009831015.1 Picea engelmannii | reverse complement strand
GCCTTTGTAGGAGGCGAGCTGTACCTGTCATGGATGCATTTTTTCCAAGCCCTTTTATTGCCTTATCTTTCTTTTATTTCTTTCTTTTTACTACAAGGTCTGACCAGAGGACACTGCCTTGGCTTGGTGGCCAGAGCTGACAGTGTTACCCACTAGTATCTTCATAGAAATGAGAAGGCTGGCTCGTGATGAGACCCCCTTTCCTTTGGCCATGCAACCAAAAGTCATTGCCCTGGCTTGGTGACCAGATAGTGGCAATGTCATACTGCTAAATACCTATGAACATAATGGGCCGGCTCGTGATGAGACCTCCCATCCTCTTAGTTAGGTCTTGCATTTATTTATTTTATCATTTTTCTTAGGGTCCCTTAGTTTCTTATTGAGAGGCTTTTTATTGCCTTCTTGGGGATCCCCTGGGTGAAGCATCTCTAGGTTTCATTTCCTATGGCTTTTACCTTTTACCAGCTTCTTTTACCCCTTGGGCCTTTAGCCCCTTCTTCCCACAAGACAAAATGTACCCTGAGAGGTCATCCTAATGGCTAGACTAGGGGAATGGGATGGATGAGCGGGGTATAAGATGTAAAAGTGACAAGATGGTGGGAGCGGACGATGGCTCTGCAAATCCCCCTTGGTAGCTAACCAAAACCCATGAATACCAGCTTGCTAAGTTTCCCCATCAATCACCCCAACAATGGTCAAGTGGATTAGTGTAAGATCCAAGCAGTCATTCGAAATGAAAGGAACCTAATGCATATATAAGAAGGTTGTAACGATCAAATATGACACATACCATGATACCTCGGACCAATTACCTCATGGAGCAAGAGTCCTCTCCGATGCAAGCCTAGGCCGGTGGTGATGGAAGCTGCTACTGCTGACAGGACAAGTCTGGCTGAGAAGAAGAAAGATGGGCCCTCCAGGGCAATGCTCAAGTCAATCTCGCTCTCGGTACTCCATGTCTAGGACCATGTGGGACTCGAGATATGATCTCCTAGTTATCCCTAGATATCAGGGATAACATTGCCAAAAGGGCCAGTAGCTAGGGCTTGTTGGTGCACTCTTAGAGATGAACCCTGGGTCTGCCCCTTTGCCAAAAAATGGTTCTGTTGCTAGGACAAGAATATTCTTGAAGGGAATGTCAAAGTGGTTTCCATCGAAGACAAAAACTCAAAAGTGGATAGAAGATCAAGAAAATGACTTCTCTAAAGCCCAGAACAAGAAACCTAATCTTAGTTCAGATGACTGGTTGGAGAAGTACATTTTTACGGATATACACGAGATATTCTTTGGAGGAATCCTTCAGGAGCTGTATGAGTGGCTAGCTAGTTTAGCCGATACCCAATTCGAGATCCGATCTAGACTTCTTGTGGTTTGGACATCGGAGTTGATCAAGAAGTTCAAGGAAGCTGATAACACTGTATCACAAGATGTAGATGACTGGTTTGATAATACCATTGGAGGGTACATCACAGAGTTTTCTGTTGATAGAATATAATCATATAGCCAAGTCGAGAGATACTTTTTCAAAGGACCCAGAGGAAATTTTTTTCACTTTCTGAAGTTGAGAATCAAGATGTTTTTGCATGAAAAGAACGTCTTGAAGATACAACAGATTGGCTGGATTTGAAAAGACTAATGTTTAGGAATTCAGACAGCGACAATGACATAGAAGCTGGACATACGCGTAATGGAAGAGTATTCATAGGGGTTCACCTTGAGAACTTGTTTGAGAAAAACTACGGGGAAGAGTGTTTCTATAGCGGAGAGGAAGAAAATATGATGGATGAAGAACAATCAGGACCCACCAAAACGGAGGAAGGACGAGATGAAGAGCTTTGATGAAGAGAACCTGAAACCTCAGAAACCGCGTAGACCATCGAAGTAAGTACTGTTATACTTCCTGTTGATTTAGTAGTAAGCAATCAAAGTAATCTTAGTCACCAGAGCGTCCAAAGCACTTTCCATAGTAGCCCACCACATATTCAATCAGGAATCATAGGAAGATCTATGGAAAATGAGATGAGGCTACCTATCTTTAGGGGAGATGGATCTAAAGATCTTGATCAACATTGGTTTCTGTGCGAAGTCGTATGGAATATTAAAAATGTCACCGATGAAGCTATTAAAAGGACCCAGTTCAACACTACACTAAGGGATCGCTTGTCCAAGGGCTTGTGTAGCCTAAGCCACTAGGCGAGATCAAGAATGCACTTATCGCAGAGTTCAAAAACCTAAGTCATAATCTCAATGTATTACAGAACTGAAGGAGATCAAGAAGAAAGTAGCCGAACTGGTATGGGAGTTCGATCAAAGATTCAAAACCTTAATAGGTCGATTAACTTTTCATATCCCAGATGAATAGAATAAAGAATGGTTCATCGCTACACTGTTACCACACATCAGAGTTCCTCTGATGTAGTATAAGATCGCTTCATAGGCTGAGGTGTTGGAGATCGATATGAAACTTGAATCAACCCCTATGTGAGAATCCAACTCAGGTATGAGCTAGATCTTGAACCAACTAACTAGTTTGTCTCTGCAGGTCGAGGATATGAAGAAGGACAAGGGGCGAGACAAACGAGATGATATCTGGTGTGTAATATGCATATAAGAAGGCCATGGTAAGGAAAATTGTCCTTTATTCCATGAATATTTGGCCTCAGGAGCACCGAGCCCCTTGAAGCAAGTCAACCTACCCTGGTGCAAAGTATGTAGAAATAGGCACCGCACAGGTGAGTGCTAATACATGCAGAAGTATATCGAAACACCTACAAATTTATATTGTACATTTTGTAAGTTTGTAGTACATGATGATAGATATTGTAGGGCTTATGATCTCATGCACGAAAGGTCAAGAGACATATATAATATCCAAGGTGAAGTACAACAAGAGGGAAATGCTACACAGTATAACTCTCCTGGGAGAGGAAACTTCAATCCTCGTGGTGGATTCAGAAGAAGAGGGTGAGGAGAAGGAATGAATTGAGGATGAGGACAGATCATCTGTTACAACTATGCACAACCAGGACACCTTGCAAGGGATTATCAAAACCCTTGTACCACTTGCAGCTACTGCAACTCATTTGACCATGTTATAGAAGAATGTCTTGTGATGCTTGCTAAGCTTCAGGAAAAATGATGACCTCATTAAAACCCACAAGTGAAACTGATATATGCTAAACCTCACGGAGGAGACCCTAGAGTCACTATCATAACCAGAGGAGGCACTGCTATAGGAGAGGATAGAATGGCAAAAGGAAAACTTGCAAAAGACTCAGGTATCAGGAAGGCCACAAAGAAGACCCAAGCCTTTAATGCAAAGAAAGAAAGACAAATATTTGAGGAAGCAAGAAAAGAATTCAAATAAGATCAAGGTTCCTCGTAAAAAACACAACAAAAAATAAGAGAGTATGGAATGCCTCACACATTTGATCAGTCTACTTCGCCAAGAGAAGGAAAAGAGGTAAGCAAGCTCATGGACTTTTTATACACTTGTATTAAGTTAATTTAGGATGAGAACGATGTGCAAGATCTACAGAACTTAATCAGATAGTATGAACTAGGAAAGACAAACCCCTTATTGAATAGGGAAGTACACCAAATTGGTAAGAAGAGAAGGACAAATAAGGAATTACATTTGAATGCTCAAATAGGAGAGTATGAGATAGACTATGTAGTCCTTGACTTAGGGTTGAAGGTCAATGTCATGACGAAGAAAACTTGGGAACAGATGGGAAAACCGAATTTGATCTACTTCCCTATCAGGATTAGGATGGCTAATCAGCAAACTATCAGCCCATTTGGATGATTGGAGCATGACCCTGTGGACATTGATGGAGTAAGAACGTTTGCAAATTTTGAGGTAATTGAAATAGTTGACAATAGTTGTCCTTACCCTGCGCTGTTAGGAATTGATTGGGCCTTTGATAACTCTACTGTTGTTTAATTAAAGAAGAGACACATGACTTTTGAAAAGGATGGCCTTAGGGTCATTACACCTTTAGATCTAGATGAAGGTCAACGATACACAGAGCCCATAAGAGAAGAATACTACACATATGCACTAGAAAACATATACAAACTAACATCCAGACAACATGATTACATCAACCCTACAAATGATGGGAATCTGAGCTGGCGAAGTGACAATGCGTGTTCATCAGATTCAAAAGAAGCACTGGAAAACTGGCAGAACCAGATGTATGAAGTATCCACCAGAAGATGTGCTAGATTAACCAGAGAAGTCCATTGGATCGACACAATAGTAAGTAAATTACCCATCTTTGATGGTTTGAACCCTTTAGAAGCATTCCTATCAGATTTTGAAGAAAGTGTACCAACACAATAGAGGCTGTTGGAAAAGGATGAGGCCCTGAAATCCACACCAGTAAGATGGCGGGGGACACACAAAAGTAATATTATAGACTGGGCACAATGTCAAACCTTGATGACAGTGCGGTTCTCGACACAAGCAGTGGGTTGCGAAGTAAGGTATACTGGTCGAAGTTGCCCAAAGGACCATGTGTGAAGTTGCGAAGAGGCCTGGAGTGGCATCCCTCGAGAACAATGGGTGCACAGATTCATTAACATGCTGGATACGACCCCTATCAACTGGTACCTTCAAGCAGAACTATGCCTCATTACTGCAGACTCGGAAGGTATGATTCAGAATTTTGTAACCACCTTTTTATTTGGAAGTGAATATATTTTAGTAGACCAAGAATTACAAATTGTGAGAAAGAAGGTATTCGAGGAGGCATCTAGCCTCTCTATGGAACATGAAGAGGACGAATGGACTGCACCTCTCTAAAAATTACAGAATTGCTACAACATCAATGATGACGATGATGACCCCAGGAAGGTAAACATCACTGAAACAAAAGGTCAAAGAGATGTGGAAGGACCAGGAGTGGAGCTACCATTTATTGGTCAGCTAATCAGGATTAAAAAAGTCAATATTGGAATCGAGGAGACACCAAATCTTGCCAATGTAGGAGATTATTGGGATGCTTCTACCATTGACAAGATTACAGAGTTGTTGCACGAATATCAAGACTTGTTTCTGACCAAGTTCACTGATATGAAAGGTATCAAAGGTCTTATGGGAGAGATGAGGATACCTTTGAAACCAGGTGCGAAGCCATTCAAGCAAATAACCTATAGATTGATATAAGGAAAAAGTGAAGATTGAGCTCGACAGAATGCTAGAAGCAGGGATTATAGAACCTGTCGAAGAGTCAGAGTGGATTAGCCCTATGGTGGTACAAGATCTACGTAGATATTAGGAAGTTGAGTGATGATTGTTTGCATGACCCTTTCTCTACACCATTCACTGATGAAGTATTAGATAATGTGGGAGGCTAGGAGGTATATTCTTTTACAGATGGATTTTCAGGATACCATTAGATCTGGATAGCCAAGGAGGACTGCCACAAGACCACTTTTTTCACAGAATGGGGATCCTGCCAATATACACTGATTCCATTTGGACTAAAGAATTCCCTAGCCATATTTTCCAGGGTGGTGGTAGAAGCCTTCAAAGAGTTCTTTCATAAATTTTTAGAAGCATATTTTGATGACTGGACTGTGTTTAGTTTGTTGAAAAACCATATTGAATGTCTAAGGCTAATGTTGGATAAATGCATGCAGTGTCAAATTTATTTAAATATGAATAAGTGCATCTTCTTCTCACCATTTGGAGTACTATTAGGACATATTGTATGCAAGCAGGGATTGCTGGTTGACCTATAAAAAATTGCAATTATAGTTGATTTTCCGCCTCCTACTTCAGTCAAAAAATTGTGCACTGCACCGGGACATACTAGCTATTACATGAAATTCATCAAAGGATATGCAGAGATTACAAAACCTATGGAGAAGCTGCTGAAGAAAGACTGTCAGTTTGGCTGGACAAAAGAATTCCAGATGAGCTTCGACACACTGAAACAAAATATGGTTACTGCACCTATTCTGGTTTTTCCAGAGTGGAGCAAAGAATTTCATGTGCATGTCGATGCGTCTTCTATTGCATTAGGAGCAGTATTGGCACAACCTGGAGAAGGGGATATCAACCATCCATTATCTTTTTCTAGCAGGAAGCTATCTACAACTGAAATTAATTACACCACCACTGAAAGAGAAGGACTAGCCATGGTGTATGCACTGCAAAAATTCTGCCACTAGTTGGGAGGACACTTTAAAATATTTACAGATCACTCCGTGCTGAAGTACCTAGTCAACAAACTAGTTTTGGGGGGACGAATATGCAAATGGATTCTGCTGTTTCAAGAATATGATTTTCCAATCATAGTTAATCCAGGAAGAATGAACAAGGGCCCTGACCACTTGTTGAGGTTGGAACATGGCGAAGAACCCACCAGTTTGGAGGATACATTGACGGATGCACAACTTCTCTCCATTAGAAAGATTGAATACCATTTTGTAGACATAATCCGATTCCTGTCAACAGGAATGGCACCTAGTGAGTACATAATTACCCAGAAGAAACAATTAGTGTTGCGTGCTGCAGACTTTTCAATTATAGTCGGTCAACTATACAAAATGGGACCCGATGAGATATTAAGGAGGTGTGTTATGGAGACAGAGTGCCCACTAATCTTCGTAGAAGCTCATGAAGGCATCATAGGAGGACATTACGCAGGGAGAGAAACTACGCAGAAGGTTCTAAGAGCTAGCCTTTGGTGGCCTACCTTACATAGAGATGCTAAAGATTATGCCAGATCCTGCGATGTATGCCAGAGAGTTGGAAAACCATCCCGAAGAGATGAAATTCCATTAGCACCACAAATGACCCTACAAGCATTTGAAAAGTGGGCCATTGAATTTGTGGGACCTATAAACCCACCAGGGAAGCACACAGGAGAAAGGTACATAATTACTGCGACATAATAATTGACTAGATGGGCTGAAGCTAGAGAAGTTAAGACCTGTAGTGCAACTACAGCTACGCATTTTATATTTGATGACATAATAACCAGGTTTGGATGCCCAAAGATCCTTATGAGTGATCAAGGCACACACTTCATCAATAAGACAGTCGAAGCCCTGACTGAAGAATTTGTAGTCCACCATCAGAAGAGTACACCTTAACATCCACAAGCAAATGGAACAATTGAAGCATTCAACAAGATCTTGGAGACAACATTAACGAAGATATGCAGTGTGAATAGAGATGATTGGGATTTAAGAGTACCTGCAGTACTATGGGCCTATAGAACCACTTGCAAGAAATTAACACTGCAGACCCCTTTTAAATTGGTTTATGGTCTTGAAGCTGTTGTTCCAATGGAGTATTTAGTACCAAGCCTGAGAATTGCTGCATTTACACACATGGATGATATTGGAGAAGTTCAAGAGAGGCTTGCACAGTTGGTTGAACTGGAAGAAGACATATTTATTGCAGGATTCCAACAACGGGTTCAGAAGGAAAGAGAGAAGGTTTATCATGACAGACACATCAAAAAGAAGGAATTCAAGCAAGGTGACTTAGTACTGGTGTATGACAGTAAGTTCCTGAAACATCCTGGGAAGTTCAAAATGCATTGGATTGGATCGTATGAGATTGCTTATGTCACCGAAGGGGGAGTTGCGCAACTGAAAACATTGAAGGGAGAATGGAAGGAAGGATTAGTAAATGCGAGTTGGCTGAAGTTGTACTACGGAAACCAACTGCCTCGCACACCTCAGTAAGAGAAAGAAGAAAAGGGTCTAGGTACTAGGTGCAGTTGAAACTGGGTACCAGACACAGAAAAGACAGTCTACACAAGGATGAGAAGGAAACATAGAGAAGAAAGCAAAGGCTTCCCTGGGTAGTCCAAAGTTGAAGAAAAACAGAGAGATAAGATCTGAATTTCTTCGGGATGAGTCACAGGTGAGTGTTGGGGGCCTGTTGGCCCTTGGTTATGGAAGAGAGCGAAGATCAAGAAATAAAAGGTGAAAAGAGAACTTCGTGAAAGACACAGTAACTGTCACTGGGTCGAAGTGAGAAGACGAGCAGAAAATATGGAATGAAGTATGAAAAAAGTGAGCCGTTGGATGAAAAGATATCGGGGATGACATATAAGCCAGGAAGAAGGATCGAGGAGAACTCAACAAGAGGGAAAATCCACCATTGGATGCTTTAGAGCATTGCGCAAGAGGAAAGGAAAGACAGGCTGACGAAGCCTGAAAAAAGCGGGTCAAGTTGACCTAGGGTTTATACGCCTAGGGTTTTGGTATCTAGGGTTTTGGCACCTAGGTTTCGACCTAGGGATGTCGGTGAATGATTGTAAGGTATAAATAGAGGTCTAAGGGGCCTAAGTTGGGTTGGTACTTTGGGTTGGTAGGATATTGTTGTCGATTTAGCTCCATTGTTGTGATGAGATATTATTGTATTGAGAGAGGGAAGTACTGAGAGAGAGAGCCTTATGGTATTGTAATATCTTTAGCTATGTGCGAAGGTCAGTTCCTTCAGTTGGGTGCATAGGAAGGGGAGAGAAAGAGAGAAGAAGAAAGAAGATCTGTGAGATGAGAGCGTAGACAAGAACTGTATTCTTTACATCAATATAATATAGCACAGTTCTATGGATTTATCCCTAGAGAGAGGGTGAACCACGTACATCTTGTGTTGTGTGTGTGGTTGATGCTTTGATCTCTGTCACTATTATATTGTTATTTGCATTGTTGTATTAGATCAGATCTATAACTGCGCATGGTAGATCTATATTGATAAGTGATAGATGCATGTTGTGTTGTTATTGTACTATAACCACTTTATATTCCCCTGGTTGTAAACATCTCTGTCCTGCAACCCCCTCATAGTTGCTTCGGGTGAGACTGCATCTGCTTCGCAGGTGTTTCCAAAAGGGCCAGTAGCTAGGGCTTGTTGGTGCGTTCTTGGAGATGAACCTTGGGTCTGCCCCTGTGCCAACATGCACCAAATAAAATTATGGTTTCTTATATGAATTACCATCTAAAACAAATTTTCAACGATTGTACCCATGCCCCAATCTAATTTCTGAACGAAAAGTTACAACATTTACATGCTGCAATTTCCACTCTTTTTACTACTATAGAAATATCTTTATTAATTTTTGGAAACTTTGTTTCCCATTTAAAAATTATGGGTTTACATGTGTCTTCTAATCCTCAATACCTTTCCAATTACTACTCATTTTCTCAAATCTGAGCTTCGATATGAAAGTTATGGTCTGAAGAAGTTTAGGTTGTTTTACCCAATTTACCCCTGCATGCTACAAGTGTCTTATTTATTTTCCTGCACATTTTCAAGTACCCACAACCCAAATATAAATCCATGGATGTTTTTCATGGTTCATAAGATTTCCATAGACTACTCCTGCACCCCAAACAAACTTCTGAGCATGGAGTTATGCCTTCCGGAAGTAATCTAGTGTCAAAACGTTACCCTTATTGTTTTGGTTGTAACTTTCTCATATGAGCTTTGTTTTGCGAACCATTTAGCTCATTGTATAACTCTCTTCAAATTTATTTATTTGAGTTTCAAATGCATAGTTTATCATGGTATACCCTAATATTGTGGGTTTTGACTAGATAAAAATGTCATTTAGGGCCTCAAAAATGCCTTGCAAGTTAATGACCTTCAAAAACCATAAAATTTTGCATAAAATTGAATATTTTATTTTGTCAACGACCCTTAAATTTGATTCATTGATATCAAATAATATGAAACATGAATTGTTGATATTTTCTCCATCGACCATCGATGATCGACATTCTCCTTTGGGCACGCACATCATTTTTCCCAAACTATCGACCCGATCATCGGTCGTCAACCCATTTCCTTGACAACCAATTTGTACACAAATATAAATCGATTGACCCAATCGTCGACCATCAATGATATTTGTTGGAGAATGAAAAATACTCACTAATTCAGTCAATTCCCAAACATCGTCCCATCGATGATCGATGCTCCCCGATGACTGTCGAAAATTCTTCCCTAATTCGGTTGACCCAACCATCGACCATCGACCACTTATGGGATGACATGGAAATTATTGATGTGGCATGACACATGGATGTTGACATTTCATGAAAATCATCTTGAAATTTCAACGTGGCTGACATGGCATGACACATGGATTCTAACATGGCATGACACATGGATGCTAACATGGCATGACACACAGATGATGATGTGGCATAACATGTCATCACCCTCTTCCTCCATAGACCATCAACTGATTCTCTTGGATGACTCAAACACCTTGTCGAATTAGTTGATTCCCAACAATCATCCCATTGACCATCAATTATTTATGTTGCACATTCAAAAACACTTTGCCGAATCGGTCGATGTCGACCATCGGCTCATCGACCATCGACGATTTTCATTGGAGATTGAAAATAATTCACTGGATTCAACCGACACCCAATTGTTGGCCATCAGAGGTCAAAGATGTCTTCTGGATGAACCAAAATCTTCTCCATTTCTTCCAACCCGATGATCGGTCATCAACAATTTCTCTTGGTGAACTTCAACACTTAGAAATTTTTTGACATTTCTATGATTGATCTAGACCGTTAATCTCCCAATAGAAACGATCTTGGCCATCGGTTTTACTCCAACCTCCCAACAAATGAAACAAATACAAATCATATATTTGATTAATTTCCCCAACTGTTTAAAATTAATCACGACCATCGATTTACTCAACCTTTCAAACGACTGATACCTTATGGATTTTTAATTTTATGAAAGCGAATCTCGTTCATCGACCTCGAGATCAAACACGATCTCAGTTGTCAATTCACCAAACTTCCTGCAACTCTATAACGACCATTAAAACTCAAAATTCAACCATTCTATGTTGAATCCCACTCTACAACTTTCATATTTACTCCATTAAACCTATGAAACTCTATTTTTACTCACGAATTTGGGGATTTCAGTCCAACTTCTCTATTTTTCCCCAAATTTACACTGATTGAAGTCTACAATAATGAATTACTCAATTCACACCTATTCTTGGCCATTTAAGCCTAATGTTTGAAACATATGCTCTAATACCATAATGTAACATCCCACAGCCCAACCGAGGAAAATTATGGTGTGGAAAAATCATAAAAACAATTTTTTTACAGCTAATTAAATATTTGTATCTTTCAACTATGAATTAAAACCAGATTTTTCCACTGCCTGTTACAATTAATTACATGCATCTACCGTAGGATAAATAGACATTAAATACAATTTAATAACTCAATACATCAACATATGATATTTCTCATACACAGAGATCATGCACAACAATAACACATGTAAAATAACACAATGACAAGATAAAACACTTATCTTTTAAATATGTTGTGCAACCAACTGCTTGGGACAGATGTTCCACCCAACCATAGAATGATTGTTCCAAATCGCAATATCCAGTCACCCTCGAGCTAAGGCTATTAATCCACAAAATAGGGTGGTCTCTCATTGTCCACTCACAACTCATAAAACTTACAACCCACTAGTATTCTCCTACAACTATCTTGATTTTCCACTAGCTCTCTTCCTCTTGACCTTCTCAACCCAAGGAATATAGACCTTCATTTATCTTAGTCCCTCAGGTGTCCCATTCGTTTATCAGGGTCTCTTTGATATAGGTAGCTAGGAATATCTCAGCTGGGAACTCAAGGGAACTCACTACTAGGAAGAACTAACAACAACAATAATAAACATTTGTTGTTTTAGTGCAAATCATGCAAGAGTTCACTCTTCAAGCATGACAACCCAATTCTTCATTCTTTAGCTCCAAAACACTCCAGATATGCTCCAAAATGCTCTATAATTTTCCCTCTATGGCTGCACCATCTCCAAGCTCGCTTTCCCTCTTTTTACTTGCTCCTCATGCACAAAACTTGACTCTGTAAAACTTCTCTCCCCACCCATATGAATTTCTTCTCTTTGTCTTACTTTTCTTGACTCAAACACTTCTCCAAGCTGATTATACTCAACCCCCATGTTCCCAATAACTATGGGATGTGACTACTCACACCCACCCTCTTACATGTATTCAATGATTGGATTTGGGACCACTCAATCAAATTTGGAAGGCTCATATAGAAAATTTTAGAAAATGGGTTGAATTAATATACATGGGTAATTAAATTGGATTACTGAGAGTGGGGTGAATCGATAATGAGCAATTTACATGCTTTTAACCACATTTTATATTCCTTTAACTTATTCAAAAATGTTCATCAGTTCATCATTAATATGTTATTGCATCATATAACATTAACATTCATTAGTGCATAATAAAAAATAATAGACACATCCACACAATTCATAGTACACCAGTATTTTACGTGGAAACCCAATGCGGGAGAAAACCACAAAATACTTTTCTTATATGTCTTGAAGAATTACATTCAAGGAAGCACCAACTTCCAATTCTCTGGCTCCAACACCTTGTGTTCTCCGGGTCCAACCGGAAAGTGGCTACAAAAACCCATTTCTCTGGCTCCAACCCCCTAATTCTCAGGACCCAACTTGAAGGAAGCTCCAACTCCCTGGTTCTTCATCTCCAACCACCTATCCTTACCCTGTCGTACCACCCTAAAATATAAATTCCAAATATAGACAACCTGTCATTGTCACTAAATCAATCGTTGTCATTGTCAAGTTGTCACTGTCAACATGTACCAACAACCTATAACAACATGTACCAACAACCTATAACAACATGTACCAACAAACTGTGCCAATAACTTGTCACAATAATCTCATCAACCAATCATGTACATCAATAACTAGCACAACATTTACCATCATAAGTGCATCAACCATGCACATCACAACACCTCATAACCATCACCAAGATCAAGATGTGCTTCTAATAATATACCAAGATATTTATGCCACATCAACCATAAAATATGTGCAAAAAATACTACTAGCAAGTGCCTCTAACAATGCACCAAGCGTGTACCAATCATGTATCAACAACACATCGACTATGACTGATCTGAAAACAGATCCAGAAGCCAGATAGGGCTTAAAAATGCTCAAAAATGAAAGTGCTCGGATTGCGACGAAACCTGCGCCATGACGTCCGGCTCGTCTTCCTGAATCCGGTGGTATAATTTTTATCACAAACGGAGTC
>ML779617.1:419044-434618 GCA_009831015.1 Picea engelmannii | reverse complement strand
CGGGTTGTTTAAACAAAAGGCCGACGGTTATATGGAGGCCCCAACGGGACCGGGGGTCCAAGCCATACCAAACGCGCGGGGAGTCTGTTAAGTTAGGCCACGGTCCCGTGTAACCCGCCACAAGACCAGCGCCAAGTGGGGTGGCCCGCGCTTAGCGCGTGGCCACATGCATACCATGTGACCGAGTTAAAGGGGGCTGCGCCCGTGGTTGGGGGCCAAAGGCCTATTATAAAGTTTTAAAGTGGGTTTTAAAACAAATTGTTGGTTTTTTTAATTAATATTGGCTATTAATAGCTGATTTTCTCCATTTTTGGGGGATATTGGGCTTTTTTGGAGGCCAGATTCTTGGAGGAAGTTGGGGATGAGAAACCAACTCCTCAGCTATATAAACCAGGCCTGTTTGAGGCCAATGGACAGTCAGATTTGCAGAGTTATGCTGTTGGAGAGCAAAGCCAAAGCCATTTTGTTGCAGGGTAGCCCTTGAGGTGGAAACGCTGTCGGATCGTTTCTGGGAGCTTGGAGCATCAGATTTGCGTGCCGTTTCTTGCGTTGGGTTCTAGAGATCTGTGTCAACTCTAATTTTGAGATGTAATTTTGAGCACTTGAGCAGAAATAAAGAAGCCTTCCCCACAGGAAAAAGGCCCGGAGACGTAGGCAAACATTGTGCCGAACTCCGTTATCAACCTGCGTTCTTATGGTTTGCTGTTCTTACTGTTTTCAGATCTGCATATGTGTATTTGACTGATATATATATCCTCTTCTTTCCTCCTTCTTTCGTTAATTTCTCAAATGGTTAAAATATTCATGCAAGTTAAAACTCAACCATAATCATAAAAGATCCTGCCCCGGATCAATGACTCCTCAAGATGTACCAACATCATCAACTATACACCTCATGTATGTGCCAACTCATCAACTACATGCCTCAAACATGTACCCAACATGTACATCAACCATATAACAAATATATACACCATGATATTCAACAAAATGCCTCTAGAAATACATCACACTATCCATAAACCAAATACCATAAACCCTTACATCAAACTATGTGCCAAAACCTCATTGTTATGTAGCCTCAAGCATGTACCGTGTCATGACCAAATCAAAACATACATGTAACTCTGTAAAAAACCTGGTGTATGTGATCATAGACCTACAAACCTTCCTCAACTGAAATGAATAAAGTTCTGAAAAAGATACACAATATTCTTCAGTGTCTTCTCTGCAATTCCTCTAGGTTTTATTGCTTGGAACCTCCCAAAAAAGGAGTTATAGCAAAAATGGAAGACCTTGTTGGATTTTGGATTATTATAGAGAGTGAACTTGTACGACATGCCACATGCTCAATATTTGATATCTTATTTTGAAACTTGTACAAAAAAAATTAAGGCTTGCAATATTTCCATTGCAATTGGTCTCAGATCATTTGAATTTTATATGAAGAGGTTATGATCATTTTACCCGGAACACGTCTTTAAAACTAGTTTTAGGACTAGCCAAAAACCCTATCTTCCAAAGCATGTATCTCCCAAAATACAAAAACCAAGAAGATTAAATTGCTACCACAGGTACTTATATGTTGTCTCAATATCCTCCAAGTTTCACTATCTGAATCATTCTATAAAAAACGTTATTGTGAAAATGGTAAGATGACCGGTAAATAAAATACCTTAGAACACATCCTTAAAAGACTTCATCCTCCCTTGGATTTTTTTCCTTCTTTACTTTACCTTCCCTCTGAAATTCTCCTTAGATGTCCTTTGTTACCTCAGTCACTTATAAATATTCAATATGCTCAATAGGTGCTAAAACATACCCTTTCTATCTTATTTATACTCTCCCAGTAGCTTCTGTTGGATCATGTTGTCATTAATGCCAATGGTTTGATTGATTGATGTCAAGTGATTGATTGATTGATTATTGAAGTCATGTAATATGTATTTTCCTTGATGAGAATGCATAGATGAAGATGGATCAATGAGTTTTCATTGATATGATGAAGATGGATCAATGAGTTGTCATTGATACATAATGAAGATGGATCGATGTGGTTTCACTGGTATATGATGCATTTTTGGAAAAATGTATAGATGACTCATTATTGTCTTATCATGATTGATAAGATGCACAAATGGATGAACTCCAAAGTGGTCCCCTTATGGTGAAATCCCTCACGAGAAGACGCTTTGCAGATTAAGTTATCCTAGAAGAATGGTTGGAGGACCCATGCTCTGATTATTGTCTTATCATGATTGATAAGGTGCACAAACGGATGGAATCCAAAGTGGTCCCCTTATGGTGAAAGCCCTCATGGGAAGACACTTTGCAGATTGAGTTATTCTAGAAGAATGGTTGGAGGGACCATTATTGTATGTGGAATAATGAGATGAAGATCAAGGAAATTGTTGGTGAAACTATCCTAGATGGATAGTGCTTGTCATGCCATTTTCGGTGGTATGTGGAATGTCACATAACTCCTCATGGTTTGAGAGTTATGGACTTACGAAGATGAAGGACCCCCATATGGAGGCTTGAAGCCCCCAAGGTCGAAGAAGTCAAAGTGACCTAAAAGATGAAATCATTATTTAAATGATAAACTAAAGTGACAAAGTCAAGAAGGATTATTTAAATAATAAAGTGAAGTGACAAAATCAAAGAAGATTATTTAAATGATAAAGTGAGGTGACAAAGTCAAGGAGGAATATTTAAATGATAAAGTAATGGAGAAATTTCTAATTATGGAAAGTGGTTAACCCTAAAAATGAGGAAAATAGGTTAAGTGACCTATAAATGGGTTAAGTGACCTAGAAATAGGTAAGTGACCTAGAAATGGGTTAAGTGACCTAGAAGGTGGAGAGTATAAATAAGAGGCAAGGATCTCTCATTTCAGATCACACTTTAGAATATTGAAGATCTATAGGTGACTGAGGTAACCAAAAGATATCTAAGCCGAATTTAAGAGGGAAGGTGAAGAAAAGAGGGCAAGAATTCAAGGGAGGATAAATTTTTTTCATGATGTTTTCTAAGGTATGTTATTTACAGGTCATCTCACCATTTTCAAAATAACTTTTTTTCTATAATGATTCAAACCATGATATTGATATAACATTGAGGAAACATATCCAATTATCTATGTTAAAAAATTCAGCTTGTGGGTCATTTTATTTTTGGAAATACACTCCGTGGAAAATAGGGTTTGTGGCTAGTCGTGAAACTAGTCTAAAACAGGTGTTTTGGGTAAAAACATCATAACTTCTTCATAACAGATCCACATTCAGTGAGAAAATTTGTGTTAGTTATAGTACAATCTATAGTATGTCGTGTAATAGTTTCATATCTATTCAACAAATATTCCGTGTGGGGAACGCTCTACAAGGTCACTCTCTAGAATAAGCCAGAATTCAACAAAGTATGCCATTTTTTCTATAACTCCTTTTCTGACAGGTTAAAAGTAGTGAAACCTAGAGGAATTGAATAAAAAACAATGAATAACATTGTGTATCAATTTCAAATATTAATTCATTACAGGTACAAAGTTATGATTATTTCAAGTTAGGGTTGTTGACTAATCCAAAACTAGTCATGGTTGAGACAAGCAGTTGATGAGTTGGCACATACATAAGGTGTATAGTTGATGATGTTTGTACATATTGATGAGTCATTGTTGATGAGTAGTTGACACATGATTGGTATATACTTGGTACATGGTTGGATGCACTTGTTTATGGTACAGGTTGATTACAGGTTGTTTGGCACAGGTTAGTGCATGGTTGATGCACTTGTTTATGGTACATATTGATATTTGTTGATGATTGTTGCCTCATCTCAGTTGGTGCTGAGAATGTAAGATGAGTCTTGCATATAGATCCGGTTCTCTTGTAGAGTTGTACTCTATTCAGTTGTTGCTGAAAAACCTTCGGATTGAAGTCCATAATAAAAATAAAAATTGTACATACATCTTGTGTTCCTTGTGGAAATGATTTTTTGATGATATATTGCTGATATATGTTGCTGATATGTATTCAAATCTAACTGATTATTAATGAAAACAATGAGTAATGAGTAAATGTCTAATTCTAAATAATGAGTTTTGTGTAAGAGGGAAGTTTTGGGAAAAATATCCCCACACTCATTCACCCCCACTCTAAGCGTGGTAGGTGTGTCCAACAATTGGTATCAGAGTGGGCCTTCACTACAAGCCTTAACAATATTGAAGGAGATCCATAGACACACAAATGGATGATGAAATACAAATCCTTGATGAGGAAAACTATTTTACTTGGAGAATAGAGATGAGAGTGTATTTGAAGACAATGGGATCAACTATTTGGAAGGTAGCCATTGGTGGATCAGTTCCATTGAAGAACAAGTCAAAGTTTGCAGCTCAAAGGGAAGGAAAGAAGAATGATGCATTGGATCTTAAGACAATTCTTAGTGGACTCTCAATCCCTATCAAAGAAATAATGGAACAATGCACTTCCACCAAGGATCTATGGCTAAAGATAGAGGAGACATATCAAAACAAGAAGGAGAAGGAAGATATTGTAGACCACTCCATCAAGATTATCAAAGGTAAAGAATATCCAAAAACCCTTGATTGTATTATTTCTAAATGTTATCTTGAAAATATTTCAAATAAAGACAAAGAATCAAGTGATAATGGTAGCACAAAGGAAAGAAAAGAATCATGCGATGATGTTGACAAAAAGGAATATCTTGAAAGTAATTCAAATGAAGGTAAAGACTCCTCAAAGACCCTTGATTGCAATGATTCAAAATGTGATGATGTAAAATATTTATCAAGTGAAGAAGAAGATCTAGAAATAGTTGGTGTAAAGTTTGATGGTAGTTATCCCATGGAAAGAATAGACGAAGATCTATCAGAACTTCAAAAGGAATTTGAAGAGGGTTTATATAGATATAAAAGTGATCATTATTATATAGACTATAACTATCTTTCGGATAACACTAAGAAGTTTCTTAGGAGGAGTCAAAGGAACATCTTGAAGTCAAAAGAAATGTTCAAAGAACTAGAAGAAAGTAGTAAGACTCAATTAGAAGAAAAGGAAGAAGAGATCACAAGACTAAAGAATGAAAAAGAAGATATGAAGGTAGATGATCAGATTGGCAAAAGTTTTGAAACTATTGTCCATATCAAGACCCAAATTGAAAAAGGCAAAAGGGTAGAGGAACTATTGAATGATCAAATAAATGAAAAAGAAGAGTCATGTCATAAGTTAGAAGATGAAGTTGCTGACCTTAGAAAGAAGGTAGAGAAGTCAAACAAATTCTTGAATAGCTCAAGAATCTTGGATGAGATCTTGGAAAGTCAAAGATCACCATGCGATAAATCAGGACTTGGATACAAAGAAGAAACTACATATACTCAAGAAAGCACCTCAAAGAAGCATGAGGTAAGTCCATCAAATAAGGAAGACAATGTTGCAAAGCAACCATCTACACAAGGCAAGGAAAATTTCAAAATAACAAAGTGAGGAAGGCATCAAGAAGCTATCTTTGGGACACCAAAGCAAAGGTATGAAAGTATTTTTCATGGGCATTGTTATTCATGTAATGGATATGGTCACAAATATTTTGAATGTATATCTTATGAAAGGATATATAATGGAAGATTTAATAACACCATGAGGTGTTGGAGATGTGATCAAATAGGACTCATTGTTGTTCACTGTAATTCCATGAGATGCTACAACTGTAGTGGATTTCACCACAAATCTCAGGAGTGTTGGAACATAAGAAGAAATTCCATGATGAGGAATTCAAATAACATGTATAGAAGAAGGAATGAAGTTAGAAAGGGAGACATCTTTGAAAATATGGATGCTCAGAGATCAAGTTCTGAGGAGTAGGGAAATCTACAGAAGTGGGTAAATAAGTCAGAGCAACTAGAACATAATGAAAGACTGAAGGGAAGCTCAAATGTGTCATCTACTGAGGCATACACGGGTGACAGTGGTATCAGTCACGTACATACACAGGATGACCTTGTATAGGTCACGTACATATGTGAGATGTTGTGTAGCAAACCGCGTATATGTGGTGAAGCCTAAGGAAAGGGCTGTGCATAGGGATTGCAGTTTGATGTGATGGTATAACTCTGTGATGTAAGGTCTGACATGGTTTATTATAGGTTCTCACACTGTTTGTTGCAGGTTTTCATGAGTCTATATTGGGTTATATGATGATGATTCTAGCTAGAGATGTCATTGATATATTGAATCATATTATTAGTACATTGGTACAGGCACCTACTAGAAGTTTTGATTGGCACATTTTTTATGGTGGACTTGGCATACATGTATGAGGATTCATCTTGTTGTGGTATTGGTGCATGGTTTGCATACTTGCTTGGTACAAGTAGTGATACATGTTGATGTACATGTTTGGTATATGTTTGGATGATGAGTACTTGGCTAAAATTACAACATTGTTATTACTTGATTAGCATATATTTTGGTACATGAGGCATTTGATGATTGAGGCACTTGGTTCATGGTAGAGACATATCATGAGTGTAATGACACTTGTTTGGAATATTGGTGGATGCACATGGTTGGTATATTGGTAGATGCACATGTTGACATGTTGATAGAGGCATATGGTTGATACATTCCATGGATGATATCTTTTGGCACCTTGTATGATGTTGATGTACATAGGTGTTGTGCATGATGATAAAACATTTTTGTATAGGATGTGCTTGGTTGCTATTTTGCTCATGATTCTTTATTTCATTGTTGACATATCTTTTTCTTCATGATGCTTGGTATAGCATGAGTTTGATGCATGAACATGTCCAAGTATCATTATTTGGTAGCACATTGTTCATCTCACAGAGAAGATAGGGGAGACATACCCATAGGGGGAGTCATTCTTCTTCCCATGATTCTAGGAGGAGATATTTATCATATGCATACCTAGAAAAGAGCCCTATATTTGAAGAAAGAGCACAGAGGCATAATTCCAGGAGGAGCGATGGTCACAGGGGGAGTATGTTCGATGTGTTTTCAGCATTACATCAGAGTGATATCCCTTGTTCAAAAGGGGAGAGATTATTCAGAGGAAGATCAAAGGCACTCAAACAGGGGGAGCAGCCCCAAGGAAAGTTCAAGTAGGGGGAGTATCCCCAAGAGGAAAATGGCCCTTTTCCATTGACGTCAAAGGGGGAGAGATAGTCATATTGATGTGATTGATGATTATTGATTGGGAGAGATAGTCACATTTGGGAGAGATAGTCACATTGACTATTGATGTAGAGAATGCCTTATCTACATGTTGACATCAATAATTGGTAATTGGTGTTGACATCAATATTGGTATTGCCATCAATGACAAAGGGGGAGATTGTTGGATCATCTTGTCATTGATGCCAATGGTTTGATTGATTGATTTCAAGTGATTGATTGATTGATGATTGATGTAATGTAATATGTATTTTCCTTGATGAGAATTCATAGATGAAGATGGATCAATGAGTTGTCATTGATATGATGAATATGGATCAATGAGTTGTCATTGATACATGATGAAGATGGATCGATGTGTTTTCTTTGGTATATGATGCATTGTTGGAAAAATGTATAGATGACTCATTATTGTCTTATCATGATTGATAAGGTGCACAAATGGATGAAATCCAAATTGGTCCCCTTATCGTGAAATCCCTCACAGGAAGATGCTTTGCGGATTGAGTTATCATATAAGAATGGTTGGAGGACCCATGCTCTGATTATTGTCTTATCATGATTGATAAGGTGCAAAAATGGATGAACTCCAAAGTGGTACCCTTATGGTGAAAGTCCTCACGGGAAGATTCTTTGCAGATTGAGTTATTCTAGAAGAATGGTTGGAGGACCCATTCTTGTATGTGGAATAATGAGATTAATATCAAGGAAATTGTTGGTGAAACTATCCTATATGGATAGTGCTTGTCATGTCATTTCCGGTGGTATGTGGAATGTCACATAACTCCTCATGGTTTGAGAGTTATGGCCTTACGAAGATGAAGGACCCCCATATGAAGGCTTGAAGCCCCCAAGTTCAAAGAAATCAAAGTGACCTAAAAGAAGAAATCATTATTTAAATGATAAAGTAAAGTGACAAAGTCACGAAGGATTATTTAAGTAATAAAGTGAAGTGACAAAATCAAAGAAGATTATTTAAATGATAAAGTGAGGTGACAAAGTCAAGGAGGAATATTTAAATGATAAAGTAATGGAGAAATTTCTAATTATGTAAAGTGGTTAACCCTAAAAATGAGGAAAATAGGTTAAGTGACCTATAAATGGGTTAAGTGACCTAGAAGATGGAGAGTATAAATAAGAGGCAATGATCTCTCATTTCAGATCACACTTTAGAATATTGAAGATCTATAGGTGACTGAGGTAACCAAAGGATATATAAGCCGAATTTCAGAGGGAAGGTGAAGAAAAGAGGGCCATAATTCAAGGGAGGATAAATTCTTTTCATGATGCTTTCTAAGGTATGTTATTTACAGGTCATCTCACCATTTTCGCAATAACATTTTTTCTATAATGATTCAGATAGTGAGATTGATATGAAATTGAGTAAACATATCCAAGTATCTGTGGTAAAAACATTATCTTATGGGTCGTTGTATTTTTGGAGATACACTCCGTGGAAAATAGGGTTGGTGGCTAGTCCCGAAACTAGTCTAAAATAGGTGTTTCGAGTAAAAACGTCATAACTTCTTCATAACAGATAAAAATTTAGTGAGAAAAATTGTTTTGGTTAGAGTACAATATGTAGTATGTTTTGTAATAGTTTCAGATCTATTCAAAAAATATTTCGTGTGGGGAACACTCTACAAGGTCACTCTCTAGAATAAGCCAAAATTCAACAAGGTATGCCATTTTTGCTATAACACCTTTTCTGAGAGGTTCCAAGTAGTGACACCTGGAGGAATTTCATAAAAAACAATGAAGAACATTGTGTATAAGTTTCATATATTTATTTATTACAGGTACAAAGTTATGATTATTTCAAGTTAGGGTTGTTGACTAATCCAAAACTAGTCATGGTTGAGATAAATCAGTTGATGAGTTGGCACATAAATGAGGTGTATAGTTGATGATGTTGGTACATATTGATGAGTCATTGTTTATTAGTAGTTGAAACATGATTGGTATATACTTGGTACATGTTTGGATGCACTTGTTTATGGTACAGGTTGATTACAGGTTGTTTGGCACAGGTTGGTGCATGGTTGATGCACTTGTTTATGGTACATATTGATATATGTTGAGGATTGTTGCCTCATCTTAGTTGGTGCTGAGAATGTAAGATGAGTCTTTCATATAGATCTGGTTCTCTTGTAGATTTGTACTCTATTTAGTTGTTGCTGAAAAACCCTCGTATTGAAGTCCACAATAAAAAGAAAAATTGTAGATACATCTTGTGTTCCTTGTGGAGATGATTTGTTGATGATATATTGCTGATATATGTTGCTGATATGTATTCACATATAACTGATTATTAATGACAACAATGAGTAATGAGTAAATGTCGAATTCGAACTAATGAGTTTTGTGTAAGAGGGAAGTTTTGGGAAAAAGATTCCCACACTCATTCACCCCCCCTCTAAGTGTGGTAGGTGTGTCCAACAACTTCCTCTAGAGGTTATATTCTAACTGTTTTACCCAACTTCCTTATTTTATGGCTAACCCACTTCTAACTACTTTTTCCACTTACAAACACTTTATCCACAAATAGTAAACTCACCACTTTTAGTTGCAACTAATTTATTTTAATTATTTTCTTTTTGCAATAACTTAACTCATGATTTATTAATTTCTTGTTCAACCACTTTGACTATTCAACCTTCTTGTTACAACTACTTTACCCATAATTAATTAATTTCTTGTTCAACCACTTTGACTATTCAACCTTCTTGTTACAACTATTTTACCCATAATTAATTTCTTTTTGCAACCACTTTGACTAGAAAACATTTTGTTACAACTACTTTACTCATAATTAATTTCTTGTTATAACCACTTTGACTAGCAAACTTCTCGATGACTTTCTAGGAGATTCTATGATGCATACCCCCTTCTCTCCTAAGGGATGTGCGACCTCCTGGTCAAGGATCTTCAATTTTGAGTTGAATTGGCTCTATGAGACCTTAATGGTCTCACTTACAAATTAACATGGGCCCTTTTTGTCCTCTAGTGCAGGTTCTATGGCACCCACAACCTCTTTCTTCATGCTACTGAACTCACAGGTTTCAGGCATAAGCTCCTCCCTCGTTAGACCCTTCCCGCATGTGACCCCGGGCTATGTCCTTGTGTAAATGCACAATTGCGGGCACGCCCAAGAGTGGTTTGGTATCAACTCGCTTTTCTCCCCGCAATTTACCTCCAGTTTCCATGTACCCATTTTCCGATACTGTGGTTTCGATTGCGGCCCGCCCTCGAAATTTTAATGTCTGAGAAATTTTTGGCCTCGCAATCAAGCGTGACCATCGATATTATGATCTTGATGGTGCTTATGAACTGACAGTTCAAATCTACCCCTTTTGAATCTGTGAATCATATCTGACCTGTTTCAAATCAATGGACGAGATCGATTTCTCCTTTCGGGCTTTGGGAGTTTCAATTCTCAAACCTTGGTTTCTCTGCAATGCTTCCACCCGGAGCTCGTGATATATTGACGTGTGTCTCTCATAGATCGACGACTATTATTTCTTCGGGTCTTCGGGCTTCAGAAGAGTCAACCCTCAACTTTCATCTTCCTTTGAAGTGTGCGTATTTCTACTGCATGTCCTCTCGAATCAGATGATTGATATTTTCTTCGGGTATTTACCTGGAGTCCACAGATTCATGCCACCTATTCTCTGGGCCTAACGGTTGAGATTTGCTTCGGCTCTCTGGCTCTCCAGGCTTCGGGATTTTCAAATATCAACTAAAACCCTCAAACTGATTTCTCTGGAACTCACAATTCGTCGCCACATGTCCCTCTAGATCTGATGGTCACTATCCACTTCGGCTCTTTGGGCTTTAGGAGTTTCAACCTCCTGCATACTCATTCCTCCCGTAGTGATTTTTCCCGAAGATGAAAGATTCCCACCATGTGTACTTTGGAACAGACGATTGCGGTCTTCTTCAGCCTTCGAGACTTCAGGATTTTATCACCCTTCGCACTTGGAATCCTCTGAAGTGAATTTTTCCAGAGTCTCAGATCTGTCAACACATATCCCCTGGAAACCAACGGTCTGGATCTACTTCAGCCTTCATCCCTTCGACGATTTATCTTTCTCCTTTTCCAAAAACTTTTGAAGTACTTTCGCTCCAGAGTTATGGATCTTCCGCCACCTGTCCCTCTTGACGATGGACGGTCCCTGGCCTCTTTGGGACTTTAGTGAATCCTCGCTTCTATGTGCACGCAGAGACTTAACGTTCGTGCACTTTACCCAGATCCAACGGTTTGGAATGATCTCGCTCCCTCCTAGATGAATCTTAGCCGGTGACTCATGAAACCTTCAGAACTTTTCTCCCTTTGAATATTCCTCCCGCTATCTCTCTTGGGATTTATCCCTCCTTTTGCCCCTTTAACTCTTTAAAGAGTTACTTCGACACTTAGTCGAATTTAGGGTCTATGCACTCCTTGCAATAGATTCTTATGTAAGAGTTGGGTTCTTGCAGATGACTTTGCACGCTTTGTAGCAGTCACTTTGCACTCCTTGCAAAGGGGAAGTTTCACGCTATCTCTTCTAAGCTTCTAAGTCGAAATAGACTTTGTCAATGCACTCTTCGTGGACTGTGTGCACACCTTGCAAGGACTCAACGAAGAAAAAATGATTGAACCTTATACAAACATTTCACAGTTTCATATATCCAACAACACAACTCATTTATTCATGAAACAAAATAACAAGGAATTGTAAACAGTAGCGACACCATGAATTTGAGTCAATTTTCCTCTGTTATATTCATTCCAAAAGTAAAAATGGCTACAGCTATGATAAAAAACAACTAAAAATTCAGAATTTTCCTAATAACTCGTAGCATCCTCATTTGGGAGTACCAAATCTCTATTTATCTCAGAGGGTTATTAATGTTCCCCCCCGACTACTCGTCTACTCGAAAAAAAAACTAATTGCTACCTTAGTTAAGTTACATTCAAGACTAGGAGTGAAAACTCCCAGATCACTCATGATCATTCAGATTCCAAGCGTTTGATCTTCTTCCATTTTTCAATCAGCTCCAAAATGTTCATAGTAAACACCAGTGTTTAAGATTTTGGAATGATTCCAAGGCATTAAGTTGTCCTGCCACGTGTGCTCGCTAGAGATGCTCCTGCATCATACTCCCGTGGACAAAAATTCATGGACTCCTGTGCATGAGCTCCTGCAATGACTTTCCATGTTTCTGGATATCAAATTCATTTTCCCAACTTGCATCTTCAATTGGGTGTCCCTTCCACTTGACCAAATATTCAAAATAGGTCTTTCTCCTGGTCTTCTTTCCAATCTTCTGATCAACGATCTTCTCCATCTATGGTTTTTCTGCTATAGGCATTTGTTTCTCCCACTGAATATTCTCTTGATATTCTGATCTCTTTGTGTCATCTTCCCTATAAGGGTACATGTTTGAAATGTTAAATATGGATGATATGCCCACACCATCTGACAACTCAATCTCATAGGAGTTTGCATCAAACTTCCTTAAGATCTTACATGGCCCTATCATCTTCATCTTTAACTTGTTATATGTTCCCCTAGGGAACCTTTCTTTCCTGAGATGTGCCATAAATTGATCTCCTACTTCAAATTGAAGTTCCCTGCGATGTTGATCAACTCTGTGCTTGTACTCTTTGCTAGAGCTTTGCAACTATCCTCTGATCTGGCTATGGAGCTTCTGCATTTATGCAGCAAAATCTTCATCTCCATCGCTTTCGATCTCACTTTGTTCAAATTCTATCAACTTAGATACTCCCCTTGGTTGCATTCCATACAATATTTGGAATGGGATCTTTCCAGTGCTTCTGTTTGGTGAGTCATTGTATGCAAGTTCTTCTTTTGGCAGAATCTAATCCCATTGATTATGATTCTTAGTGACCAGACTCCTCAATAAGTTTCCCAAACTCATGTTTACCACCTCAGTCTATCCATCTATCTTAGGGTGATAAGTTGAGCCGAAGGACAAATCTGTCCCCAACTTCTTCCATAGTGTTCTCCAGAAATGACCAACAAATTTAGTGTCTCTATCTGAGACAATTCTCCTAGGTAGTCCATGAAGTCTCACAACTTCCTTGAAAAACAAATTTGCAACATGTGTTGCATCACTAGTCTTCTAACATGGGATAAAGTTTGTGATGTTTGAAAATCTATCCACCACCACAAATATGGAATCACATCCTCTTTGTGTTCTTGGCAGTCCCAACACAAAATCCATGTTTATTGCATCCCAAGGCCTCTCTGGTATTGACAATGGTTGATACAATCCAATGTTTTGTCTTTTACCCTTTTCATGTTGGAAGATTCTACACCCGTTCACAAATTTTATCACTTCTGTTCTCATACCCGGCCAATAGTATGAACTGATCAACTGTACAAATTTTTTTATCATGGCCAAAATGTCTAGCCAATCCTCCACTATGATTTTCCTTCAAAAGGTTATCCCTCATTGAGAATTTTGGTATGCACAATCGATTTCCCTTGAACAACAATCCCTCTTGAATCATATACTTTGTCCACTGGCTCTTGTCTCTCAGCATAGTATTTTCACATGCTTCGTATGCTTCCTTGAAATCTGGATCATCACAATACATATCCTTTAGGTGTTGAAACCCCAAGGTCTTCACTTGAAACTCCTACAGAATTAAACATCTCCTGCTTAATGCATCAACACCTTTGTTAGCATTCATGACAATATGTTTTTATGAAAAAAATGAAATTATGCATAAACTCAATTCACTTTGCATGCCTCTAATTCAATTTTTCCTATTTGGTTATGAATTGTAAAGCTTGGTTGTCGCTATACAAGACAAATTACTTTGGAACAAGGTAGTGCCTCCATTTCTTCAGGGCTTGAATTATGGCATAAAACTCTGTTGGAAGCCAATTAATATTTTTATTCCTCTTAAAAAAGCTGCCTACACCCCTTGTCTCATCAACGACAAATCATCGTCGCATTGTGCTTCTAGACATTTGTTTCATTTTTGCGACAGTTGCAATTTGGTTTCGATTCGATTTTCACAACTGAAAGTGTGAAAATACCTCTTTCATCGTTTGGACTATCGTCCTCTTTTATTGATTTTTCTGAAAGACACTTGACCATTGGTTTATCACACGACTGTAAAAGATTTTTCAAACTTGTGTCCTTTAGCATACTCTTACCTTGATTGCGCATTTGGATCTGTTTTGATTATTAAGCCTTTGAGCATGAAGATTAACTGGTTACATTTGGTCCTATAAAGGTTATGATTGATTTTGGTCTTATATGCTTTGATCTTTATGGCTATGGGCTCTTCACTCATTGATTATATGAGATTTTTGGTTGCAATGTTCTAATGACTTTGAAATATACACATTTGAATGTGCAACGAATGCATTGGTAAATTCATAAGGTCAATTTGAGAAATAACAATGGTTTAAGCTCCACAAAAGCACTTTGATTTAATCTTTTGGATTTCAATTTCATAAATCAATGCTTGGTATATTGTTTTGAGAGTTGATATTACATTGAGYGATCAATAGTTTCAAACTATGTATTGGCATGATTGAATTAACCTTGGTGTAAAATGATTGATTGATACGATGGATCGTTGGTTAATGTTGGATATGGTGTTGGATTGAACTGTACACTTGGCACATGATTATCACATATGTTGTTGGTTCTGCTTCAGATGAGTGGCACGTCAATATGATAATACACCTATTCGGTTGGCCGATACATATGGTTTAAACGATTATGATTATAACAACACTGTACGCAGTCATTAATACAATGCATGGCGGTGGTAATCCCACCACCTTCGCACGCATGCAGTTAATTCCGGTCTCTTCGAGCGCTGAAGTTGTCAAACCCTATCGTTTTTGACTCTGTGCATTGTTTCGTTCAGTTCAAACCCTACCATGTACATAAGCCATGGATCCTGTCGTAAGGGCAGAGCCCAACGGGTGCCAAGCACTGTTGACATTTGATGGTGCATATAGCGACCTGGAAGATCACGGGTGGCTCGCTTTCATAAGGAAGTTCGATGGTTATAACTTCACGGTGGCTCGTCAATTTGCGTTATCGTTTGATGGCTGCCGAGCCAAAGTTGGAGATGTCCAGCTTGAAATCATTGAACAGTTTCTCAGCTTGGCAACCAGCCTGCCTGTCAAGGGACAAAAATGGTCGAAAAGTTGTAAGGTAGATGATGTCCCATGGACATTACTTTTCCAATCTCGCACAGTGAACTCATGCGACAGAGGTTTGCCTGCAAAGATGTTGAAACCCCGCTGGTATGATCTCTTGATGATTATCAAGCAATTCGTTACTTGTGAAGGCAGGTACGGGTTCATTTTCTTGTTTCACCTGCG
>ML779617.1:400467-417158 GCA_009831015.1 Picea engelmannii | reverse complement strand
AATTGGCAATAGATATCATGAGCAGTTAGGAGATGATCTACAGATTTTACTTGCATTTTGTTTCCTTAGTTTAGGAGATTTTGGGATATTTCCCCAGATTTTGTAAAACAATTTGCTATTATTCACAAGGATGTTTTACCTTGGGAGAAACCTTTATAAACCTATGGTTTTGTAATAATCGATCATCCTCAGTTGTGGGAGAACAAGGATATGTAATTCTGATTCAAACTGGAGCAGAATTGATGTTTTGTCGTAGCTTTTTCTTTTCAATATATCGACACTTTGTTCCAAGTTTTGTATATCATTTTGTTTATGGTTTAGTATTACTTTGTTATCTAAATCAAATTCAAGTGATATAATTCCTTACTGTTATACATATCTTTTTGCTTCCAAAAGAGATAAAGGACATAACAGTTGTTGATTCATTTTATTGAATGATATCTTTGTATTCTTCATAAATTGAGTTGTTATATAAGTTTCCTGCATAATAGGTTTCCCTTATTGCAGAGATTTATCATCATAAAACTGTTATGATTTTCTTTTATGTCTTGTTTGTCCTGTAACATACTTCAAGAAGCAACATAGCTGATCGCTTTCGAGAATCTTAAGGACTAAATGGTGTGAATTTCTTCCTCCAACCAGCTTAGAAGTCATCCTACACAGGGCAGACTTGGAGCGTTTCCAGGTCAATTAGTTAGATGTTTACTGTTTATGTTAAGTAGTTTAATATAAATGATAGTTTAGTTAGATTTATATTACATTGTTTAATTTCAGTAAGATAGATTAGATTGTTTAATTTCAGTAGTTTTTATTTCCTTTTCATAAAACATAAAAGATAAAAAAGAGATTCTTGGCTGTCTCAAGGCAACAAACACATGAGTTTTGCAGGTTTTAACTAAATCTGTAGGTTGTTCATAGTGTACATTTGTGAATAAGAAATATTGTAGCTGATAATTAGATAGTTGATTTGAGTTATTATAATCATAATTAGTATCTTGTATATATAGTAGTTAGTAGTTTATAGTTAGAATAGTGTAGTTAGTTTAGTTTGCTTTATTAGTTTCTAGTTTCCTTTATTTTAGTTAGTTTCTTGTATTCAGTTATAGTTTAGTTTGTTTTATTTAGTTTAGTTAGATTTCTTAGCTCAAATCATTTCTCTTCGGTTTTCATAGAAGACCTTAGAGCGGCCAACGGAGCCGTTAAACTCGTCAGGGTGGTCCATTCCAAACGGCTTGGGTTATTTAGACAACCCCGGACCGGTTCCACTCTCCCAGTTGACGGACGGTCAATTTCGCCCGTCAACAAACTCTTTATCATATGTGGAGTATTTTCTCTTAGTCTCATTCAGATTTTCACTGAAATAGGCAACATGCCTATTATCCTAGCTAAAAAATGCTCCACTTGCATCACATCTCACTTGAAATGTCTTTCCAAAATTTGGTAAGACCATAATTGGTCGTTCTGTTATTTTCTCCTTCAGTATATTGAAGCTCCTCTTGGCCTCCTCTGTCCATTTAAAAGACTTGTGCCTCTTTTTCACTGTATCCATCATTGGTGCACAAATCCCACTAAAATATCTGATGAACTTTCTATAGAAACTTGCTAATCCATGGAAGCTTCTTACCTCAAACATACTCCTTGGTGATGGCCATTCTTTGATTGCTTTCACCTTCTATGGATCCATCTTCAGTTCATTTGAAGAGATAAAAAAACCCAAGTAAATGAGCTTTGTCTTCATAAAAGAGGACTTCTTCAGCTTTATCAACATCTTCTCCTACTATAGTCTCCTCATCACTAGTGTCAGGTGTCTCAAATTCTCCTCTTTAGTCTCGCTAAAGACCAATATATGATCCAGATATACAACCATGAACTTTCCAATGAAATCTTTCCGTATTTCATTCATCAACCTCATAAAATTACTCGAGGCATTTGTTAAGCCAAATGTCATAACAAGCCACTCATACAAACCTTCATTTGTCTTAAAGGCTTTCTTCCACTCATCACCTTCTCTCATTATTATCTGGTGATATCCACTTTTCAAATCTATCTTAGAAAAGAAAATTTTTCCACTTAGACAATCCATTAAATCATCCATTCTTGGAAAACAGAATCTATACCTGATGGTGATCTTGTTAATGGCTCTTGAGTCTATACACATTCTCCATCATCCATCCTTCTTTGGACTCAACACATTTGGCACTACGCATGGACTCAAGCTCTCTCTGACCAAACCCTTGTCTAACAATTCCTGGACTTGGTTCTTTACCTCTTCATTCTCTCAAGGTGTCAGTATGTATGTTGTTTTGTTTGGAAGAATTTCTCATGGTATCAAATCAATATGATGGCTGATACTTTTGATGGGTGGCAATGAGTTAGGAAGCTTATCCACCACTATATCAGCAAAATTATCCAACAATTCCTGAACTTCTTCAAGTAAATCATCCATCGAAGTACTTGTAAGGATAACTCTGGGTTTCCTCACCACAACAAACTTCATCTCCTGATCTTTCTTGACTTATTTTAGGAGTTCCTTCCCACTCATGAGAAGTATGCTTGTGTTGGCTTCCTCTTTCACTTTCTTCTCTTCTATTGGTAGCAACATTTGTGTCCTACCATTCTTATCCAAGGTGTATGTATTCTTCCTCCCATCATGAATGAAATTCTTGTCAAACTGCCATGGTCTTCCCAACAAGATATGACATACATCCATGGGAATTACATCACATAGAATTTCATCTCTATATCCTCATATCTTAATTTCAACAAGGCATTGGTTAGTAACCATTACTTGGTGTCCTTTCTGCAACCATGAGACTTTGTATGGCTTCGGATGTGCAGTTGTCTATAGCTCAAATTTCTCCACCATCTCTGTGGATACTAAGTTATCAGTGCTTCCACTGTCAATTACCACCTTGCATACTCTATCTTCAGTCTTGCAAGCTGTCCTAAATAGATTGTTCCTATGAACTGGATTTTCAACTTTTGCCTCTGGTTTTAAGAGAACCTTTCTCAACATAAGGGATGTTCCATCCTTTGCTCCTTCTGCCTCAACATTCCTTATTTGTGCTTCCAAAATGTGAGCTTCACCTCCTCCTTCTTTCTTTTTCTTGGTACATTCCCAAGACATGTAACCTGTCTTTCCATAGGCATAACACTTTACTTCTCCTCCTCTACTTCTTCCTCTTCCTCTAGAAGAACATCTTCCACCACCCTATCCTCCTTGGGAACTTCCTCCTCTTTCTGAGTGACTGTGTGGTTTCTTAGTCTTGTCTTTTGATTTATGTGCCTTGTCATGGGAAACTCCCTTGCCTTTGTTCAGGTTCAGGCTCCTACCTCTGCCTTGTTGGATTTGTTTTCTGGCCAAATTCTCCTCTGACTTCAGTGCAAACTGATAAGCATCCTCCACTGTCCTCACTGACATCATGCTGATCTCATCCTGGAATTCATACCTCAGGCCATTTATATACCTGGAAATTTTTTCTTCATCTTTATCTCTTTGTCTAGTTTTAATGTTCATCTTGTAGAAATCCTCTGTGTATTCTTTAAATTTCATACCCTTCTGTCTCAGGTGATGTAGCTTCCTGAACAGATTGATCTGAAAATCTTTGGGCATGAATTTAGCCTTCACCTTGGCTACCATTATGTCCCAATTTTTTATCTTCTGTTTTCCCTTGCTTCTCCTCTTAGCCTGCAGTTCATCCCACCATAATGTTGCATGTCCTTTTAGCCCCGTGACAACATGTCTCAACATTTTCTCCTCATCAAAATTTTCATAGTCAAAATATTTGTCCATGGATCTTATCCAATCCAAAAACTCTTCAACATCCAAATTTACTTCATACATTGGGACCTCTATATTGGCTTTAGCTCCCAATCTAACAACTACTCTTAGCAAGCATTCTTCGACAACATTTTCCCCTACAACTTCTTCAACTTCTACTTCTTCACTCTCTACATCGCTGATGTCTCTAGCATCAGGTTCCCTCCCTTGTGCTGCCTCCATCACCTCTAATCTTGCCCGAAGCTCTCACATTTATCTTTCTACATCACGATTGGATAAAGGTGGCTCCACTCATCTTCTCGGTGGAATTGTGGTGATTGTCTCTCACACACAGAGTACACCTTCGAGCTCCTTTATCTCCTCTCCTTTTCTTGTTGTCTGCAAGAAAAATCTCATCTCTGATACCACTTGATGCAGACCCCGTTCTCTCCTAAGGGTTGCGCGACCTCCCGGTCAAGGATCTTCAATTCCGAGTTGAATTGTCTCTCTGAGATCTTAATGGTCTCACTTACGAATTAACATGGGCCATTTTTTTCCTTTGGTGTAGGTTCTATGGCACCCGCGACCTCTTTTTTCACACTGTTGAACTCACAGGTTTCAGGCATAAGCTCCTCCCCTATTATCCCCTTCCCACATGTGAACTCAGGCTATGTCCTTGCGTAAACACATGATTGCAGGCAGGCCCAAGAGTGGTTCGGGATCAACTCGCTTTTCTCCTCGCAATTTACCTCCAACTGCCATGTACCCCTTTTCCAATACCGTGGTTTCGATTGCGGTCCGCCCTCTAAATTTTAATGTCCAAGAACTTTCTGGCCCTGCAATCAAGCGTGGCCATCGATATGACGATCTTGACAGTGCTTATGAACTAATAGTTCAGATCTACCCCTTTCAAATCTGTGAATTAGATCTGACCTCTTTAAAATCAACGAATGAGATCGATTTCGCCTTTCGGGATTCAGGAGTTTCAATTCTCAAACCTTTTTTTCTCTGCAATGCTTCCACCCAAAGCTCGTGATATATTGACATGTCTCTCTCATCAATCGACATCTACAATTTCTTTAGGTCTTCGGGCTTCAGAAGAATTAATCCTCAACTTTCACCTTCCTTTGAAGTGTGTGGATTTATGCCATGTGTCATCTCGAATCAGATAGTTGAGATTCACTTTGGGTCTTTACCCAGAGTCCACATATTCTCGCCACCTGTCCTCTGGTCATGATGGTTGAGATTCGCTTTGGCTCTCTGGCTCTCCAGGCTTCAGGAGTTTCAACTCTCAATTGAAACCCTCGAAGTGATTTCTACAGAACTCACAATCTGTCGCCACGTGTCCCTCTATATCTGACAGTCACTATCCACTTCAACGCTTTGGGCCTGGGGAGTTTCAACCTCCTGCGCACTCATACCTCTAGGAGTGATTGCCCTCGAAGATGATGGATTCCCACCATGTGTCCTCCGCAACAGATTGTTGTGATCTGCTTCGGCCTTCGGGACTTTGGCAGTTTGTCACCCTCCGCACTTGGAATCCTCCAAAGTGAATTTTCCCAGAGTCTCAGATCTCTCAACACGTATCTCCTAGCAACCAACTTTCTGTATCTGCTTCGACATTCAACTCTTTAGCAATTTATCTTTCTCATTATCCACAAAACTTTTGAAGTAATTTCTCTCCGGAGTTATGGATATTCCGCCACCTGTCCCTATTGACAATGGATAGTCCCTGGCCTCTTCGAGACTTCGGTGAATCCTCGCTTCTATGTGCATGTAGAGACTTAACGCTTGTGTGCTTTACCCAGATCCAATAGTCTCGAATGATCTCGCTCACTCCTGGATGGATCTTAGTCGGTGAATCGTGAAACCTTCAGAACTTTCCTCCCTTTGAATATTCCTCCCGCTATCTCTCTTAGGATTTCTCCCTCCTTCTTCCCCTTTAACTCTTTAAAGAGTTGTTTCGACAGTTTGTTGAATTTCAGGTCTGTGCACTCCTTGCAACAGATTATTATGCAAGAGTTGGGTTCTTGCGGATGAATGTGCACGCCTTGCAATAGTCACTTTGCACTCCTTGTAAAGGGGAACTTTAACGCTATCTCTTATGAGCTTCTAATTCAAAACAAACTCTGTCAATGCACTCTTTGCGGACTGTGTGCACACCTTGCACGGACTCAGTGAAGAGAAAACGATTAAACCTTATACAAACTTTTCACAGTTTCATATACCCAACAACACAACTCATTCATTCATGAAACAAAATAACAAGGAATTGTAAATAGCAACGACACCATGCATTTGAATCAATTTTCCTCTGTTATATTCATTCCAAAAGTAAAAATGGCTACAACTATGATCAAACAACAACTAAAAATTCGTAATTTTCCTACTAACTTGCAACAACCTCATTTGGGCGTACTAAATCTCTATTTATCTCATAGGTTTCTTAGGGTTCCCCCCTAACTACTTGTCTACTCGAAAACAAAACCTAATTGCTACCTTAGTTCAATTACATTCAAGACTAGGAGTGAAAACTCCCATATCACTCGTGATCATTCAACTTCCAAGCATTTGATCTTCTTCTATTTTTTAATCAGCTCCAAAATATTCGCAGTAAACACCAACATTTAATATTCCTAAATGATTCCAAGGTGTTGAGTTTTCCTACGACACGTGCTCACTGACGATGCTCCTGCATCATTCTAGAATAATTGACTTCTTGTTGACCTTCTAGAGGCTTCTATAATATTCTTGAGGGTCCTCCAGCTTCACAAGGCCATATCTCACTAACCATGTAGAACCACGTGACGTACCATATATCACTAGAAATGACACAATGTGTACTATCCATCCATAATAGTCTTACATACATATTCATTGATCTCCATGCCTTTATACCTAAAACAAACTTGGGTCCCTTACCCAAAATTTTGTAGCTACTGAAATGTGTTACTGGACATATGTAAGGGTTGACATTAATATATAATATCACTCTCCAAGGGTTGACATCAATGCCTACCAACTATCCAAACCAATTGTCCATAAATATAAACCAACTATTTGAGAATGTCCCCTTTTGGAATTGATGGAAACATAAACATTGATGGAAACACTTAGTCATGAAAACACTCATGCTCATACTCCTCATTAATGTTTCTATCTCTCCCCCTTTGACATCAATGGAAAAGGGTATCTCTCCTTGGGTTTTCTCCCCCTTAATGAACTTTCCTTAGGGTTGATCCCCCTGTATGCATTGTTCTTTGGGATGCTCCGCCTATCTAAATTTTCCTTGGGGATGCTTTTATTGTCTTCATGCCTTTGATTACTCTCTCTCTCTCCCTTTGACAAAGGATTAACTCCCCCTGTCTATCTGACACTATAACTACTCTAACCAATCTTGGTTAAATGAATATCTCCCCTTGTGGGCATGTCTCCCTATCTGTATGCCACTAATCTTCCTTTCTAAATATCTCTCTCTCTATGATGACTTCTTTGCATGTTTATGTGTTGATCAATATAGTTCTTCCTGTACCTTCTTCCCTTTGGATTTATTGTCCATTGGTGCTTCCTTGTGTAATCAAATGACATATATAAAAATCATTCAAGAGTAAGAATTCAAATATTCTTGCATCATTATCATCCATTATGATAATATTCCTTTATCTTTGGGCCACTCTCTGAGCCAATTTATGAATCTAATATTTCCTGAACTCATGCTCTCAATTGTCCACAATGCTGACCCATCTGTCCATGTACTATTATGAAGTCTTCTCGACTGCAAATTATCATAAAATGTGTCCACTGATCTTCTCTATTTTCATACCAAACTATGCATTCCTGGAACAACTTGTGCTAACAATATCTATGCATGAATACAACCATAGACTTCTTCCTGTGTAACTTCCAACTGACACCTGTGTGGAAACACTGCTCTATCAATCAATCAATCTGTCATTTTTTACTTATGCTATCGAACTAATCTGAAGATGTCTCTATCAAACATCTACAACATCATACTTCAAATTGCTTGAAAGATACTCTTTGATCTATAGAGTTGTTGTCTAGAATCCCCCTATTCAACATTCATAATACTGGGAGTCTCCAAGCTGGATGGATCATAATAGTACCTTCCAAAAGTAGTCTCCATCTTTGTTTGTAGACTCATCATCTCTCTAAACTTTGTCTTCTTTATTTCTTCATGTAGATTGATTTTGCACTATAATTCTTGAAAGTACAATTTCTTGGGTATGTTCTTTATTCACCTTCTCTTCTTTTCTTTCTCGTGCTACTGCAAATCCTGTGATATTTGGGCCATGCTATTTCTTTACCTAATCTTTATTATGATCTTGCTCCACTGCATATTCTAACAATATGGTTCTTGAAACCTGTTCTTCTTTTTCTTTATTTCCTTGTCTTTCTTGTACTATGGCAAGTATTGTAATTTCTGAAATTTGATCTTTATTCACTTGCTCTTTCTCTTGTTCTTTTCTTTTCCAATTTTTAGTATATCTGATATTTGTTTCGTTCTTCATGGATTTCATTGTCATGCATCTACAATTTTGAGCTATATGCCCATCGTTGTGGCATTTGTAACATTCAATATTATGTGGGGCCATATAATCATTTCTTGCTTGAACATTTCTTCCATAAGTCCTGAAATCTGCAACATTATGTCCAAAGTTAGTACAATAAAAACAATGACCATAAGAGAAATTTACATACCTAGGAGTGAATAATATTCTTTGAGGTATATTCCTTCTAAAATCATGCTTTGGTTGATCATGATCTTATTTTCCATTGACTCCTTCATTATGAGTGAATCTTCTTGGTTGTCTGAATGTGGAAGGTCTTCTTTGATTTCCATCTCTTATGTAGTCTTCTTCTTGAGTCTTTTGTCCTTTTGGAATATTCTTATTTAAGGGCTTTCATTATTCCTTCTTTATAGAACCTTTGATGACTTCTGGATAACTCTTAGGCTTCTCTTCACTTTTCCCTTTCGATGACCTATGAAATTTCCCTTCAACTATCTTTATTGATGATGTGGATGTTTCTTCAATGTTTTTGCTGAGCTTGAAAGATTTTATTCTTAACATAACAATTTCTTATTCAAGCTTCTCATAGTCCTCTTCTTTCTTCTTCATCTAGATATTCATTACTTCTTTTGTTCTTCTTTCTTCTTTGATTTGGATCTTCAAGGTGACAATTTCTTCTTCAAGTTCTCTTTCTCATTGATTGTATTCTACTTCATTATTATTTTACTTTTTGGTCTCTAGATTGTATTCTATTTCATTGGCCTTTATTTCTCATCACTTTCAATTTTCAAATACGGGCATTCAACTTCAATATGTACTTATTTTTCACAATCAAAGAAGAAAAAAATTCTTCTATTGTTTTCGTACTCTTCTTCCTTTGAATCTATCTGATGGGATGAGCAACTTTCCTCTTGTTATGTACCTTCATATTCTTTGGCATTCTCTGACTCTGTGATGGGTGAAGAATAGATATTATGTAACTTATCCCAAATATCTTTATTTGATGAAAATTTACCCACTTTTTCCTTTACTGAATCATATAGTCCTTCCAAAATGAAATCCATTGCAATTTTTTTATTTCGTTTCAGTTCCTTCTTGTTTGCGGTATTTTCCCTTTTTGAACTATCATATCCTGTAACAACTGATTGCCAAATATCATACCCTTGTTCCTGTAAAAATAAATTTTTCCTTCTGCTCCATATCTCATACTCTAGACCACTCTAACCATCAAACATTGGTACTCCATTCTCAGTGTATTCCATGATCTCCTTCTAGTGGTCAAACTATTTTATGAAAGAACCTTCTCTAATACCAATTGTTGGATTACTAAGAGGGGGGATGAATCAGTAATGAGAAATTTATACTTTTAACCACAAATTACATTCATTTAACTTATTCAACAATGGTCATCATTTCATCATTAATATGTTATTGCATCATATAACATTAACATCCATCAGTGCATAATAAAAAATAATAAACACATCCACATAATTCACAATACACCATTATTTTATGTGGAAACCCAATGCGGGAGAAAACCACAAAATTATTTTCTTATATGTCTTTAAGAATTATATTCAAAGAATAACCAACTTACAATTCTCTAGATCCAACCAGAAGGAGGCTCCAACCCCTTGTGTTCTCTGGCTCCAAACAGAAGGTGGCTACAACCACCCAATTCTCTGGCTCCAAGCAGAAGGAGGATCCAACCCCGTAATTCTCAGGCTCCAAAATGAAGGAATATCCAACTCCTTGGTTCTCTATCTCTAATCAGAAGGTGGCGCCAACCACCTATCCTTTCCCCATCCTACTTCCCTGAAATATAAATTCCAAATATAGACAACCTATCATTGTCACTGAATCAACCATTCTAATTGTCAACCTGTCACTATCAACATGTACCAACAATCTGTAACAACCTATACCAACAACCTATGCCAATAACCTGACATAATAATCTCATCAACCAATCATGTACATCAATAACTAGCACAACATGTACCATCACAAGTGCATCAACCATGCACATCAAAACACCTAATAACCATCACCAAGATCAATATGTGCTTCTAATAATATACCAAGATCTTTATGCCACATCAACCATAAACTATATGCCAACAATAATACTATCAAGTGCCTCTAACAATGCACCAAGAATGTACCAATCATGTATCAATAACACATCAACTATGACTCATCAATATGTATCGACATCATCAACTATACATCTCATGTATGTGCCAACTCATCAACTACATGACTCAACCATGTACCCAACATATAACTCAACCATATAATAAATACATACACCAAGCTATCCAACAAAATGCCTCTAGAAATACATCACACTATCCATAAACCATTACATCAAACCATGTACCAATCCTCATTGTTATGTATCCTCAAGCATATACCAGGTCATGACCAAATCAAAACATATTTGTAATGTTGTAACAGACCTGGTGTATGTAATCATAGACATGCAGATCTTCATCAAATGAAATGAATAAAGGTCTCAAAATGATACAGAATATTCTTCAGTGTCTTCTCTTCAATTCATCTGGGTTTCACTGCTTGGAACCTCCCAGAAAAGGAGTTATAGAAAAAATGGAAGACCTTGCTGAATTCTGGATTATTCTAGAGAGAAAACTTGTACGACATGCATGTTCGACAACACAGGTATTCCAACAGAGGATGAACACCTTTAGTAACCACTCACATAACTGGAACAAATATCAACACACCGATGTTTTCACGTGGTAAAACCCCTACGGGGAAACATCCATGACCCCAACCAACGCGACCACTTGGAGCAATTTATTAATGCAAAATAAAAATATTACATAGAGGTTTTACAAGAGAGTTTCTCACAATCGATCATCAAAAAATGACCCTCCATGCTCTTTAAATAGAGATCATGGACCAATCAGGTGTTAAGCCACATATCAATGGCCATTAAGATTGAGGAGAATATGAACCTTCGGATCACTCTATGTCGGGAGAATATCATGACCATTGGATTTCCTAACTACAAATGCATACTAATGCATACTAAAGAAACACACTAAGAAACACATTTTCACCTAAAGACACATTAGACAAAGTAGATCTTAACTAACTCCTAAGTGTCTAAATATCCTAACATCCCCCCTTAAGAACAACTTGGGATAGGATTGAAGGATTTACAATAGTGACACAATAGGAGAAGGAAGGAGGCATTAGAGCCTACCCCCCTTTAATGAAAACTTCCTGAACTCCTAGAATAGATCGAAGTTTGGAAAACTTCACTTTTGTAAAAGACTTTGTGAAAATGTCTGCAACTTGATCTTCTGTAGGGAAAAATATCACTTCAATAACTTGATCAACAATGAGCTTTATGATGAAGTGCATGTATAGATCAACGTGTTTACTACACTGATGTTGAAATGGGTCTTTGGTGAGCTTAATGGAACTCTGATTGTCGCACCAAAGGCTGGTCGAATGTTCTTGTTGGAATCCAAACTTTTAAAGGATATGTCGAAGCCACAAGGATTCTTGACTAGCATTTACCATTGCTAGGTACTCTTCTTCTGCTAAAGAAAGTGCAATATTTTGTTGTTTCTTATAGGCCCAAGTGACAGGTCTGGAACCAAGGCTGAAAACATAACTTGCATTAGAATTTCGATAATCAAGGTCGCCTTCCCAATTTGAATAAGTGAAACCAACCAATAAGGGAGTACCCTCTGAACTATAATGTATCTTGAACTGAATTTTATCTTTAACATAGCAAACTATCATTTTAGCTATTATCCAATGGCTTTCATGGGGTGTTTGCATATACTGGGCAACAAGACCAACAACAAAGGAAAGATCAGGATAGGTACGAGTCAAGTATAAGAGGCTACTAACTAACTAACGACATAAGGTTGCATCAGCTTCAGGAGAAGTACATGTGGCATCAAGATTTACTCCAAACTGGAAGGGATAAGGAGTTGGTTTACAATCGTCCATGTGAAAGTGACGAAGAAGGTCACAAGCATACTTAGAATAGGAAATAAAAATTCCTTCATTGGTTTGCAAAACTTGGAGGCCAAGGAAATAGTGCAAAAAGCCTAAGTCTGTCATTTCAAATTTCTTCTTAAGGTTAGTTTTCACATGGTTTAAAAGTTTTGAGTCACTACAAGTAAGGATAAGGAAATCAACGTAAAGGAAAAGGATTATGAGATGGATTCCTACTTTCTTGGTAGATACATTAGGATCATAATGGAATTTAGAGAATCCAATGGCAATAAGAAAGTTGTCCATTTTGGCATACCAAGCTTAGGGAGCTTGCTTGAGACCATACATAGATTTATTAAGGTGAAAAACAAGGCTAGAGTCATTCTGGACATAGCCAAGAGGTTGTTCCATGTAGATTTCTTCTTTAAAATCTCTATGCAAGAAGGAGGATTTAACATCCATCTGATGGACCTCCTATTTATGTGAGGCAACAAGGGCAAGAACAAGGAGGATGGAATTCATTTTGGCTATAGGGGCAAAGGTTTCATTATAGTCAATTCATTTTTTTGGGTATTTGTTATATTATTTGCATGTCTCTGTGTGGGCGCGTCATATTTGACAACTGCGTTTGACGATTTTGCTATTTTAGCGGATTTTTCTATTTTTAGTGGTTTTGTAAATTAATCCCATATTAGGGTTTTGGTAGCTACGAAATACCCAAAACATTGTATATATTGTATGTTGAATGGTGAAATTAATACAATGAAGAGTAATTAATACAAGGAAGGTTGGTTTTCTCCCAGTTAAGGGTTTCCATTGTAAATATATGTGTACTATGTGTATGAGCCTTTGATTAATTTTTGTTTTTCTTAAGAATATGTATGCATTGCTTTACTTCACAGGTTTAAAATTTACATGTGGTATCATATCTCGTTTTTGGCTTCAGAGGGACGCCTTTGTTGCTAAGGGTTTGGCTCGGTCTTGGTAGATCAAGTTTATCTTGGGTCTGTGATAAACCTGGGTTCGGTGGGAGATTTTGCAGTGGTGATTCAAGTGTAGAAAGAGGAATGGTGAGATATTCTAGAATCGAGATAGAAAAGTTCAATGGAAAAAACTTTGAGCTATGGAAGCTCAAGATGGAGGACCTTATTGTAGACAAAGAAAAATGGATCGATGTGGATCCTAGTACACAACCTACTAGTATGTAGCCTACTGGCACACAGTCGACTGGTACACAACCTACTAGTACACAAACTACTATTACACAATCTATTCGTATGTCGAAGGAATATTGGGAGAAGTTGGACAGAAGAGAAAGGAGTATTATTCGACTTTGCCTAGTGGATTCAGTGTTGTTGAATGTCTTGGGAGAATCTATGACCAAGGAAACATGGGATACGTTAGGGAATTTGTATCAATCAAAGTCCCTGGTAAAAAAGTTGTTTCTTCGAAAGAAGTTGTATTATATTAGGATGGAAGATGGATATTATGTGAAAAAACATCTAAGTCCCTTTAATACTCTAGTAAGTCAACTCGTATATGTTAATATTACGATTGCATAAGAAGATAAGTGTATTACTTTGCTATGTTCTTTTCTAGACTCTTGGGATAATCTGGTTGTAGCAATTGGTAGTACCACTCAATCTACATTGAAGTATGAGGATGTATTTGCATCCTTGTCATCTGAAGAGATGAGGTAGAAAATCATGGATGGTCATAGCACAGATGCTTTATTTATAAGAGGTCGTACCCAAGACATGAATCCTGGTAAGTCTTCAGGGGGGAGATATAAATCTATAGGTAGATCTAAGTATCCAAGAAAATCTTTGAGGAAATGTTGGAAGTGTGGTAAAATAGGGCATTATAAGAAAGATTTCAAGTCTAAGAAGATTGATAAACCAAAGGGATATGATATTACCTCTTCCACAGAGGTGAAAACCTCCAATGAAGAAGGAGGTGATGTTTACATGGAATCTTAGGCACACATGCAGACTGTGATGTATGGTTGATCGACTCAGGTGCGTCATATCATATGACTCCTCACAGGGAGTGGTTCTGTGAATATGAAAAATATGATGGTGGTGATGTATTCCTAGGAGATGACTCGACAACAAAAATCATGGGATGTGGAAGGGTTAAGTTGTTGCTAAAATATGTAAGGATTAGAACTCTCCCTGGGGTTCTGCACATTCAAAAACTATCCAAGAGCCTAATATCTGTAAGCAAGTTGGATGATGTAGGAGTAGATACTGTATTGGGAAAGGGCACTTGCAATATGGTATGAGGGGAAATGGTGTTGATGAGGGGAGTTTGGTGTGGAACTTTGTACAAGTTGTCGGGAAGAACTTATACTAATGGGTGTAACAATTATGTTGTCTTTGAGCAGAGAAATGAAGGAGACAAGACCAATATTGTCCCTGAAAAGAATACCATGTTGTGGCATCTAATTGCACTATGGATTTTGATTTTTGTGAACATTGCATATATGGTAAACATAATCGAGTAAGATTCCCATCTAGTTCTACAAGAGCAAAGGGGATCTTAGAGTTGATACATAGTGATTTGTTTGGACCTGTTCCTGTTCCATCCTTGTTATAGGATAAATCCATGAGTGCGGACACAAACCGATCTCCCTAGATCCACCTGGATCTAGAACAAAACAAGACAGAATAATACACTTTCCCTAGATCTAGCCTATTGAATGAACTACGAGATAAGGGTTATGGACATACCTTATGAACGCTTTCCTTAGATCTCTATTGTTCCAAGCTTCGCTCCAATGCTCTCGTCCCGTCCAGATCACAACAGAACGAACCATTCGAAATAAAGGTAGATTAATATATTCAATGACTAGTCTATACATATGATCAAGGAATTATGTAATAAAGAGACATCATCTTTATGGGAAAGGGACATATTGCTGTATTGAATTAATTGAAAGTGAAACTTACAACCTGATCCTTGATGTCATAGGTCTCCTTTCAATGGCTCCTAGCTCTGACACACACACTTGCTCATGCATGAAGAAAATCAACCACTTGTGATGACCTTGCTGTTGTCTCTTGCTGCTGTAGCATCAGTCCTCCATACAGTCTTGCACTAATTCTATAATCAATCTCTAGCTAGCTTGCTGCTTGTTTTCTTAACCCTTTACATGAGCAATCCCCTCAATATATAGGAGAATATAGATTAGTTACTTGGATAGGGAATGATCCCAAGATATCTGGAATGCCAGCACCTGAATAACCATTCGAAAGCCAACTCACCCTTCTAAAAGATTCCCTTCCAGAAGGTTCGAGGTTCTTATCTTTTTCCCCTTTAAGAACATGTTTGCACCCTAACAATGAGTACAGTGTGAGAAGTTCGCACCCCAGCTTAAAGCAGCCTGCGAGAATCAGTAATTCTCGCAGGTGAATATATAAGTAGCCTGCGAACATGCTTCAAAAGTGTGAGTTCTGGAAGAAGACAACTATAACTTTTCTCAGGAAAGTGTTCTTAGTAAAGAGTTTGATTTTCCATCATCATAACATCATCATGAAATCATCACAATGAGCAAATTTGTGGATAACAGAATGCCCCCCAAAGTCTGAGAGCGGAACCAGTGACAGTCGAAAGACTTTGTAAGCTGCATGTGTGTGTCAAGAACCAAAAGCACATCTAATCAGAGACCTGCAAACATCCAAGCATCAACAGAATATCATGTATATCAAATCTGAGGTCGGCATTCCCATACTCAGATCATAGACTGATGACATCATAAACCAAGGTCATGGCCACCAATCATACACTATGGATCCATGCCGTTACTATATAGCACAACCACCTGAATACACTGTAGATCTGTGCGACAAATTTTCAGTCAAGATGACATAGCCACGAAACATACACATTGGATCTATGTTTCACAAATTATTCATACTCCATTGCAACCTAGATCACATGGATAATATCCAGGGTCTTCAATCTCATCGCCCAAAAGTACGAATCTAACCATGTGATTACATGTGTCGAAGTCGAACATGGTAGAAACCACTTGATTACCGGTCATTGATGTATACCGTTAACAAGTGCGAGGGAAATCACCATTGATGTCAATGACTCCCAAGGTACGATAGTACAATCCATCGACTGTGAATAAATGAGTTGATGTCGAACACTCGACGGAATCTCTCGATCAGGGGTCAATGATGTAAACCCACTATCGAAAGCTAGAAACTTGCCATTGAGGCATGCAAGCTTCAAGGTACTAAATAATTTCTAAGTCTTGATTCCGGATAATGTGCTGAAGTCAACAGAACAAGACTCGTCATAGGAGGGCCTTGATGTATCCCACATCAGTGACACGAAATGAGTAACAGAGTTTGAAAGTGAAACAGAGCATGTGACAATTGGACTTTGGACACAGGGAGGGCCGA